>JASAOD010001935.1:0-111371 GCA_030849845.1 Crithidia brevicula
CTGTACGTAAATGTACAGATATGTGCGTGTCTGTGCTTGTTTGAAGCCTCTTTTTCTTATTTCTTCCTTTATTACACACTCTCTCTCTTTTCATCACTCTCCCTCTTTGTGTTTTCTGCTCCGTACGTTTCTCTGTCCATTTCTTTCTGGACACACACACACAAACAATCAAAAACAAAACAAAAACTGGGCTCCATACTGGTCAGCCCAAAATAAACGTCATTGGACAGGTCTTGTCCTTTTTTTTTTTTCTGCTCAGTTCTTCTTTCGTGTGTTGACGACAGTGCGAAACTCATCCTCTGTCTCATCTCTATTGAACTGTCGCATCCACTATCATCACTATTATTATTATTATTATCCATATCCTGTTCCCTTAACACTTTTCTTGCAAACCCGGTTTTCCATCTATTGCGTGAAAACGTTTGATCTAGGTTCTTAATTCACTGATTGAATTCTTGCCGATTCCTCTTTTTCTTCTTTTATTTTCTTTTTTCTTTTTTTTTTTATCTGCGAAAGTTCCTCTCCCGGGGTTTTATTTTCTCAACTGAATCTTTTTTTTCTTTCTAATCTGTGTGTGGTTCCATACCTTTTTTCTTTTCATTTTGTTTCCCCTTCTAGTTGTTCTGAAAGTGCAATTTTGTAGTGCCTGTGCCCTCTCTCGCGTCTCTTACTTCCTTCTCTCGATCTCTCCTCTCTCACGCTGTACTAATTCGTCACCGGAGCACCGAAAAAAAAAAAAAGAAAGAAAGGAAGAAGAAAAGAAAAGAAAAGAAGACCCCTTTTGATTTTTCTTCTTTTTTTTTTTCTTGTTGCTATTCTGCCAATCTTTTATGTGTTGTTGTTGTTCTGTGTGTACATGTAATTGTGTGTGGATCTTTTTAACGTTCTAAAATTGTGTGTTCAGTTGGTGCGGCAAGCGATCGTCTATAACTCCCTTATCTACGTGGCACACAGGAAGCAAACTATACACCCACGTAAGCCGGTATCCTATATATGTACTTATAATCATAACGACAGACGTTATCTTTGCTCAGATCGGACACAGAGAACTCCGAAAGAAATTTCACACCAAGCGCAAGAAGCAGCGTCGACACATTAAAGAGCCTAGTGAGATCAGAAGCAACAGCACACAAGCGTACTGCAAAGGAAGCAAACAAAAATAAATATCTCCTTTTCACCATTATTATTATTTATTTATTGATTTAACTATTTCGTTCTTTCCTATGCGCAGCCTCAAGGACAAGACAGATTTCATCTCCGCCTGCGTCACACACGAGTTAATGAACGATGCTGAAACCACCAACAGCACACTACCGCGCAGCTCACCCGGTACAAATCCCCCACAGACGCCCACGCGAGTTCAGGCGGAGGGCGGTGGCCACCATTCTGCCGCCGTCCGCGCCGCTCGACCCGGACTAAATCTCGTCTACTGGCTGCGCGGGCTTCCCTTTCAGGCCCATCGCGAAGATGTAGAAGCTTTTCTGTCTGGCATCGACTTCAACAAGTTGGATATTGGCATGCTGGCGAGTGGGGAGTGCAGCGGCAACGCCTTTGTGGAGCTGAAAGGGTCCAAGCACCAGGCGGAGCTCGAGGGCCTGCACAACGCGTTCATGCCCATTTGTGCTCACGCCGGCGTGGCGGTAGAGATGCGGCCGAAGCCGCGTTTTGTGGAGGTGATGCCGTCAAACCCAGCAAAACGACTTGAGCAGCTCGATTACGACCGCGGCGTTGTGCGTGCTAGTAAACGGCGTCAGCAACCGCAACAGCCGCCGCAGCAGCAGCAGCAGCAGCAGCAGCCGCAACAGTGGGTGCGTCACACGATGGAGAACGCAGACGGGGAGGTGTACAACTACATCTCAAGCGTTCAGCAGCAACGTGCGTCGGTGCCGCCTTACGCGATGGTGAGTGCGATGGGAATGCCCATGGCACCTATGCATCAACAGCCACAACCACAGCCACAGATGTGCTACTTCTCCTATGGTATGCCCGTAACATCTGCCATGTCAGGACCCTATGTCTCTGCCCTTTCACCGCACACCACAGCAGCAGGCAGCGGCGCACCGACCATGATGTCCTTTCCTCTTTCGCAGATGGGAGGGATGCGTGCGACGGGTGCCCCACCAGCTTTTGCAATGCCGTTTGAGTATACGACGCACGCCGGCGCTGCCGCCTCCGCCCCTGCTGTTCAGTTTTATGCGCACCCCATCCTCATTCAGCAACAACAACAGCAGCAACAGCAGCAGCATCAGCAGCAGCAGCAACAAATGCGTTAGTGGGCGGTTGCGCCGTCACGCGGCGGCGAACCCTTTTTTTTTTTTTCCTTCCTCTCTCACGTACATGCTGGCGTAAGCGGCGAGAAGCTCAGAGGCAGTAATTGTGAAGACACAGACCAAAAAAAAAACGACGCAGTCAACGATGAATACTAACAACATCAAAAATATATATATCCAAATCGAATGAGTCCTTCAGTTTTTTCGTCGTTACTGCCCCTCCTCCCCCCTTTACAAAACATTTATATATATATATTTAAACTCACTTTTCTCTTTGAGCAGCGGTGTGGTTTTCCACCGACCACTCTGAGGTTGAGAGAGAAAGAAAGAAAGAGAAAGTGAGAGAGACGACGCTGTACTTTCCACCTTGAATAATACACTAACACCTTTTTTTTTTTTACTAATTTTTTTCTGTCAGCTGAAGAATTCCATTTCCTTTTTTTGTTGTAATTCTTTTGTTTTGCTGACGGAATCTGAATGCGTGTGTGCAGGGCTGCTCCATAGAAAAACAATCCACTCAACCTCAGCACCGCGGAAACGGCTAGTACGCTATCGTGATGCGATGTGTGCTTTCATCTCTTCCCCTCTTTTTTCCTTTTAAAAGTTGAGTACTCACTTTCTAGTTTTTTTTTTCTATTCTTTTCTTTCTATACTTAACTTTTTTTTTTCTGGTTGTTTGCTGTGCAATTGTGTATGTATCGGCTTCTTTTCCATCGTTAAAACAAAGAGGGAACGCAAGACAAAAAATGAAAAAACGGAGAGACGTGCCAGAGGGTTTGTCTCGGCATCGCAGGAGGAGGGGGGGCTTCCTGGATGCATAAAAGACAAAGGAAAACAACTGCAGATTGTGTAATAAAAAAAAATAAGACTAATAATATATCTATATATCTATATCTATATCAAAGACACGTAAAAACTACACAGGGGTATGTCGCACGCTGCTTTTTCAGTATTTCTGATATTCTAATATAGAATTATGTTTTTTTTTTTCTGTCGGGAAGTACTTTCTTTTCTTTTAAACTTGATGGAGTTTTCTTTGTTGAACCGATGATGAACGCGAAGAGCCTACAGGCCGCAGTCGTCGGTCTCTCTATCAAGCTACTGTTTCTATGTTGTTGTTTTTTCCCCCGGAACTATCTTTTGTGGCTTGTATGTTTGTCTACGTATTCCTTTAAGACGTTTTTTTTGTTTTTTAACCCCTGTATTTCTCTCTTCCCTTTTGGTCTTTTACAATTTGTTTTCTTGTAAATAACTTTTCTCACCATTGTTTAATGCTGGTCTTACGCGCGCTGAAAACGCGAATCTGTTCTCGACTTTTTTTCTTTTCTTTTTTGTTTCTTTGCAAGGTACACTTAAGCAGGTGCTTCGTTTCAATTCTCTTAATGTGATCACTGAGGCCTGTAGTTGTGCGTCTCAATCCCGACCACTTCCCTTCTCGTTTTCGTTTTCGTTCTCGTGCTTTTTTTTTTTTTCAAACCTCCTCCGATTGATTTATTTATTTACTTAAACGGGATCCTATTTTCTCTCTTTTATTAGTATTATTATTTTGAACGCTTTAACAGTTGTTGTTGTTGTTTCATAGCCTCGCTTGCGACAACTCTTCGTTTACTATTGGTGGGTAGGCTTAACCCGAAACTCTTATCGTGTTTCATTCTCCTTTTTTTATTTTATTTAAAATTAATATTTATCTATTTCCCCTGGTTCCTGTTCACACCCCCTCTCTTAACATTTACCCCTGTTCTGCTGTTTCTTTTGAATCACGAACACGCACTTTATGTTTTCTTTTTCTAAAATTACTTTGCCTATTTCTCCTGCAGATTCGCAATTCTTTTTTTTTCTTCTAAACCCTGTTCCTCTTCATCAGATCCACCCCCACTTAACGTCGCTCTTGCAGCAGGCTCCAGCCGTTCTCTATAATCATCTGCATTCCACCCACCCGTGCTTTACTTTTGCCCTATTGCTTTTTTGGTTTCTCTGTCTATCGTTAAAGGTGAGGGATGTCGTGAACGAAGCGCATCCCCTATCCCACCGCAATCATGTAAAGACGACGGGTTTTCCTTCAATGCAGAGGAACTTAAAAAAAAAAAAAAAATTGGCAGAGAGAGGGAGAGCGTTGTCGCTATGCTTCTGCTCTGCCCTTGTTGTTGACCCACACCGGAGATACTGAGAGAGAGAGAGAGTGAAAAGGGATTTGCGAAAAGAAACAAATGAGAGAGAGCCGACATAAAGCATATCCTTGTTTGCGTCCTTATATACGCTTCTATCTCTTTGTCTCTCTGCGTTTGTGTTTGTATTTGTTTGCCGTGTGGATGCTCTTTTTTTTTTTTGCTTGTTTTGTTTCTTCAAATATATGGCAAAGATGCAGCAGGTAACGTGGTTTTTCGACGTGGACGCCTGACCTTCTCTCTCTTATCTTATATATATATATATTTGTTTGTTTTGTTTTTCTTCGCTTGGTTTTATGTTTTTTTTTTTTTTTGTGTGTGTAAGGAGTTGAGTGCGGTTGCGCGCTACCATGTATCAACAATAACAACAGCAACAGCACCAAAGAAGAAAAAAAAAAGTAGGACACACACACACAAGCACACGCACACATACGAAAAAGAAAAAAAATGTACTATCACCTCTTGAACATCTCTGAGTAGATCTGCGACTGGTGAACATCATCCAAACCGACTCTTTTTCGTTCTTCCTCCTCCTCTTTTTTGAGCGTGTGCTTCTTAACGACAAACCAACAGTGTAAAGTTGAAGTGTGGCGCTGCCTCGTGAAAGAGCAAGAGGAAAATAAGACGTGTTGCCTAGTCGAGTTGTTTGTGTGTGTGTATGTGTGTGTGTATGTGTTGGTGGGTGTGTGTGCGTAGAGTGCCGCACGTGCAGCGTCATTCATGGTGCACCTGTCTTCGTCGGAGTCCCTCATATTTTTAAGGGGGAAAAAAAAAAAACATGTATCGCTACTTTCCCCTCTTCTCACCTTCTCTCTTTTTCCTGGACACACATATACACGTATTTTTCCATTCTATCTTGTCTTTGTTTGTTTTCGCTTACTGCGGTCATTCCCCTGATGTGCGCCGTGCCTCCACACACATACACACACATGCGCCACACCCGCACCACTGCTTAGACCCCACCCGTCCCACTGGCAAACTATATTTCTTGTTACTCCTCGTTCCTGGTTATATATTTACCCTTTTTGTGTGTTTTCTCCTGTCCTCATCAGACATCTCTTTGTGCGAGTTTTTTTTTTTGTTGTTGTTTTCTTTTGTTTTCTTCCTCTACATGAAGTAGCACCACTTTCAACATTTCAAACTTCCTACACCCGTTGTTGATTATTATTATTATTTTCCAGTATTTTAATTCTAATCTTTCCCTCTCCTCCTTTTTTTTTCTTTTTTTCTTTTCTTCTTTTTGTGTGTGTGTGTGTGTGTCTCGTCCTTTTTTCTTCTTGTGTGGGTGTCTTTTCACTTCGCTTCGCAACGGTGTGCTAGTGTGTCGGTCCATCACTGTGCGAATATATTAAATCCATTCGATATATATATCCATCTTTGTGTTATCTCTCCGAGTGAATCCCGTGAACAAATCAGAAGAAGAAAAAGATTTGTTTTTTTAAGCCCACCGTCTGTGCCACAGTCGAGTGGGGTTGGGGGGCAGCATCGCTTTTGTTTGTTTGCTGTTTGTGCTCGTCTTCTGATTTATTTATTCTTCTCTCTCTCGTTTTTTTCTGTCATATTCACTGTCTTTTTTACTTCCTTTCGTTGTCCTGTTGCTCTCAGCGAACGGGGCAATGTTTCCCACACCTCAACGCCCCACTCCACAAGGCACGGCAGTTTCAACAGACCCGTCGATCTGCGGCGGAGACTACGCCAGCCACGACATCAACGCCCATCCGCACTTCGCCTCGCCCACCCATCACACCAACGCGATGATGCTGACGGCGAGGGAGGACTTGTCAGCGTCCCATGACACGGTGAAAGGCCTCTCGGCGCAACATCAACATCAACAGCAACAGCAGCAACATCAACATCAGCAGCAGCAGCAGCAGCAGCAGCAGCAACACTTGTACTCGCAACGTTGTCAACAGAGGTGGCAGCAGCACTCCGGCAGCGACAGTGCCGACAACTCCACAGGCAGTCAGTGGCGTGTGCCGACCCGCGTTGCCACCCCCTTGGAAACGCTGCCACCGCCGGCCTCCGCAGCGCTGAGCCGGACAAGGACGTCGACGGTCAACGCCGCGGCAGCCGCGCCTGGTGTGGTGCGCATTGGCGGCGTGGAGCCCAGCCGCGTGCACGAGCTCACGCCTTTCATCAACGCCCTCCGCGGTATCCGCGCGGCTCCGACTCCCACCGCCAACACCACCGGCGGCAGCGCTGCCACGTACGACGGAGCGGCGCAGTCCACCTTGGACTTCACCTTCTTCGCGGATGGGCCGTACGGTGGACAGGGCTTCATCTGCTTCTACTCCCCTGCAGAGGCCGAGGAGGCCGTGCGTGCCTGTCCTGGTGCGCTGGTTATCGTTGGCCAGCGAGAGCCCTACATGCAGCTGTCGATCCGTGTCTCGTCGCTCGGAGAGCTGATGATGGTGAGGCAGTACTACCAGGACTCAGCACGGCAGCTCTCTCCTCTCGCACCGGCACAGACACTCGCACCCGCCGTGGAGGAGACATTTGTCTTCTGGCTGCGTGGGCTGCCTTTTCAAACTGAACGCCGCGACGTCGAGGAGTTTTTGAAGCGTGTGCCCTACCACCGACTGGACGTGGGCGTTTTGGGAAGTGGGGAGTGCAGCGGCAACGCGTTCGTTGAGCTGACCGGGTCGGAGGAGCGGCGGCAACTCGAGGAGTTAAACAACACCTTCATCCCGTGTGCTGCGCACGCGGCGTTGCCCGCGCTGGAGCGCCCAAAGCCGCGCTATGTGGAGGTCATCTTAACCACCCCGGAGCGCCGGCAGGAGCAGCTCAGCATCGACCGCACGATGGTGCGCAACCTCCACCCCTACCACCCTAGAGTGCGGCTGCCAGCAACAAGAGTAGCCTCATCGTCCTTTCCACCCATGCCGCGCTACGGCGAGGCGAGACATGCCGTCGCACTCCAATCCCAGCAGCAGCAGCAGCAGCAGCAGGTTCAACCTCAGCTCCAGCAGCAAGTTCAGCCTCACCTCCAGCTCCAGCAGCAGTATCCCCAGCAGCGGCGGCATCAACACGGCATCGCCACAGCACCCTCGTCCTTCTACCTTGTCCACAACGGCTCGCAGGTCATCGGCGTGGTGGCAAACGACGACGTCGGTGTGTCTTCGCAGCTGCATCCACTCGCGCCAGCTCAGCCCGGGTTGCAGGAGAACGCAGTTCGCTTCGGTGCCTCGTCGGCCTTTGTCATGACCGGCAACTCTCCACCGCAGGCCCCCACATTCGCTTACTCAGTTGCATCAGCGGTGCCGCATCCGTCTGCGGCGATGCCCTTCACACAGACGACGCCTTCAGACGTCACTTACTTCACTTTGCCCTTCCGTGGACGGTAAGAGAGCTCAACACACATGCACACACACACACACACACACACACACACATGCACGCACGACACCATCAGCGAAAAAGACATTATATATACATGTACACAGCACTCAGTACTTCGAGTACTTGCCAACAAGAGGGTAACAGAGTCTCAGACGAACTTCATAATAAGTATCCTTCAAAAAAAAAAAGGGAAAGATATTTTCTTGCTCATCCTATTTGTTTTTCTAAATTATTATCGTGTATGCGTGTGTGAGCTAATATATCATCGTGTTTTCTGCCTAATTGTATAATTGAGTTTACCTTGTTTTGATACCGGGTTTTAAGTTTTTTTTTTTTTCATGTCATTTTCTTTATATATGTCGATGGGTTTTTGATTGTAATGAGTTTCTTCTGGGTTTGAGCTTCCGTTGCTTATTGAAGTCCAGCAACAGCGTGTGTATGTGGGTTTGTGTGTGTGTGGGGGATGTCCTTTCTTTGATGCTCTTTTTTTTGCTCTTCCTTCGTGTCTTGACTTGTGTTACCAGCAACCGCATCGATCATGTGAAGCTGACATCTTCTGCCCTCTACGACTCTGAGTATACGTGTGTGGACTAGTTCACGTAAACATAATTATAATCGTGCAGGCCACATGCACTGAGAGTGTGAGAAAGAGAGAGAGGTGGGCGGTGTCAGCGGGAACACAGGTCCCTTTAAAAAAACGGAAGACAGTACGCACAAAGAACAGCGTGGACAACACCTAGAAGTAAATAGTACAAAATCGTTCACACACGCACACATTTTTACACACACACACACACACACCCACACACACACGTGCTGACACACACACACACAAATTCACAACGCACATTTCACCTCTGAAAAGACACGAAGACAGCGAGAAACAAAGAATTGAGAAAAGCAAATTCAGAACTTTTTTTTCGTGTGTGTGTTGTCGTTGTTGACCCATACCGCTGTTAGCCCAGCAACCGTTCTCTCCTTTTTTTTTTTTTTTAAGAATCGCCACTATTATTCCTGAACTAATTTCTTCTTTACCGTGAAATATATATAAAGCTCATATAGTTTAGTTTTCTAACTTGAAAACCACGCCGTTCAACGACCGTCTCATCTGCACATTTTTGTTTTCTAATCTCTCCATTCACCTGATGAACCTCTTCATGTTTCCGTAACTTACTTTCACTGAAAGTATCTCAAGTTTTGTTTGTGCGTAACGCGACACACCTGAGAAAGAAAAGGAAGACTGGGAGACACAAACGAGAATGTACAGTAGTAACGAAAATAAAAGTATATATCAGAGATAGTGTACGTTCTATCGTTACCTTTTGATACATTAATTATATCTTATTGTTTTTCCCCCTTTCTTACGTGTGTGTGTTGCGGCTTTTTTTTGCTGTTGGATTCCATCTTGCTGTTTATAAAAACAGAACTATGAACTGTGTGGTTTAAAAAAAAAAAAAAGGAAATGAAAGGTCAATGGATTCTCTTCTTTGCCCTTTCTCTCCTGTCTGAGGTATTTAGCTATTTATGTATTTATTGTTTACCAATATTCCCATTCTCCCCCTATTATTATTTTTTGGTTCTTTTTCGTCTTGCGAGCATCGAGGCGTGCGTCCGTGAACAGTGACTTCACTCTTCATATGCGTTACCCCAATAGATTAATTTTTCCATTCAAAAACTCTCTGTGTTTTTTTCTTTTCTTTTCCAGCAGTCTGTAATGATGATTCCCACCTCTCCTTCTAATGAGGTATGGGTATTAAAGATATTTATTTGGTTTCTCACCTGGTAGGTGACAGCGATGTGTACCGCCTCCTTGAACAGCACCTCTCCCTCTATTCCGTTTTACTTTACCCCTTTCTCGGATAGTCATCGCTTGTCTTTTATTTATTTTTGTACGATGCGCATATGGTGTGTGTGTGTGTGTGTAAGTGTTTATTTTTATTTTTTATGATAAGGTCTGTCACGGTAGCACTTCCTTGAACGTAGTGAACGCATTTTTTTGTCTTATGTGTGTGTGTGTGACCTTCTCTGGTCTCTTTAAAATCAGCATCGGACCTGCGTTTCTGCAGGAGCAGTAGCAGAGGCCTTTGCCGTCACACTGCGATCCCAAGCCACGCATTCCATTTTTTTTTCTGTTTTTTTGTCGCCATATCGCTTCTGCCGTTTTTCCTTCGGATGTTGCACAGATGTTGCGGATGTTTTGAGGTTAAGTAAAGTGCACGTGAGGTCAACTACTTTTTCTTCTTCTTCGCTTGTCTTCTGGGCCCTTTTGTTGATATTTCTCTTTCTTCGCGTTCGTTGCAAGTGTTCTTTTTTCATTGTAATTATTTCACTTTTTTTTTCTTTTTTGTGTGCCTTCGGTGCCACCTCTTTTCTGTGCCCTAGTGTGCTTCATGCTGATACCGGTGGTGCTCACGGATACCGTTCAGCTGATGCACGTGCACCTCGTCCGTACAGCTCGCACTGACTTTTTTTTTTTTTTTGCATTTCTGCCACCGAAGCTATCGTTTTTTGTTTTGAATGTTGTTGTTGTTGTTGTTGTTGCGTTCGTCTTCGATTTAACTTCCTCTACTGCCACCTCTTCGTTGTACTTTCTTTCTCTCTCTTATGTTAGATCCTTTTTTACTTTCTTTGTTTTTGCTTGGTTTGCCTCTATGATACTAAGCTCTTCTTCATGTTTATGTTCTTTCTTCCTCTGTTCGATCTGCACACCGCCTTTTATCTTTTATTTTTCACCTCTGCACGTTAATCCATCGACTCGTTTTTTTTTTATACCTTTTTTCTCGTTTTCGTATTTCTATAATTTCTGTACCCTCCCAATACTGATCACGAGAGCGAGTTGTGCTACGCCAGCTTGTGTTCGTTGATCTGCACGATCAGGCTGCGTCGTCACGCATCATTCAGCTTCGCTTGTGTTTCCTTTTTTTTTTGCTTGCTTTATCTTTTTTGTTGTTTTCTTTATCACAGTGGAGATCCTCCTCCTTTTTTGTTGTTTTCACTCACTCTCTCTTAGCATCACCGCCCCCCGTCTCTCCCCATGTTTGTTAACATTCTTTCTCTCTCTGTGCTCTCTTGCGTCATGCTGGAAAATGCCTCCCAAATATAATAAATGAAAGCAAGAGCGTTCGAAGGGGGAAAAGAAAAGACTCACACGTTCACATCGAGAAGAGAGACGGTATGCTTTTTATCGCTTTCGGCACTCTCGGAGTCGCCTACGTTTATTATTATTGTTTGTTTGCCTATGTTTCTCATCATCTTCTATTTGTCTCATGCATTCTAACACTCGCCATCGTTGGTTGTGTCTGAAATTGGAATCGCAGCTGCTCCTTCTTTGTGCTCTCTTTTTAAATTTTCGTTTTCGCTTTTTTTTTTAAATTTTGTTTTCCTCTCTTTTAGATCTCATCCTCTTTCCTTGTCTTCCCATACTCCCCCACTAAAAACATATCTATATATATATGGGGATGTCGTGAGGCCGGTAACACCAGTATCACTCTGGTTGTACTGACCACCGTCCATTACAACCTTGAATTTGTGTTCTGTTCGCCATGTAATAGGTCATCTATCTGGGATGGGGAGAAACTTCCTCCGGAAGTATTCGAACATCTCTATAGGAGAATTTAATCTCTCTCTTTTTTTTTTTTTTTTTAAACATAGTGGGACGCGTTGCGTATTCGAAAACGCGGGAGCACCGTTAAAAAAAAAAAAAAGGAATGATACTCTACTTGTATGCCATCATTGTTATGGTTTTCTTTTTTCTTAACTAGGGAGGGTCATCGACTTGGCGTTTTGCTGCCTTGTACCACCCGGCGTTCATACTTTCGATTTAGCTTCCTTTGTGTTCCCCTCTTTTTTTCTTTTTTGTCCTCTTCGTACTTTCTATCGTTGGTTTTTGTTCTTAAAAGTATTGTCACGCCTTTGAATGCGTGTGTTTGAGAAACGTCAAACAGAAAATAACTAAAAAAAATTGGCTTCTTTTCTTTCCAATGAGCCTACGGCACTAGAGAGAGAGAGGCTCTAAAAAAAAAAAAAAAATGTTTTTTTTTTTTGTGTGTGTGTGTGGTAGTCGTCTGTGCGCGCACATTGGGTGATGCGAATGATGTGTTCACCTTATCGTTCCTTCGGTGCCTCCTTTAGCGACTCACTTTTTTTTTTTTGCGGTTGTTTAATCTAAAACGCATTGGGAGTTTGAATGTGGTATCGATTCTTAAAAAAAGTAATCTCTGGGAGAATCAAGTTTGTTTTATTGAGTGCAGGATTTTTTTTTCTTCTATGCTGTGTTATTTCAATATATATACATTTATATGTATATATTTTTTTATCTCCTCTGCGTATATCCCTCTCTCTCACTCGTGACACTTCCCAAAACAAACAACAAAGAGAAGATCTATGCATCAAGGTGCCTATTATCCAATCCCATCGCAACGCGTGATTATATTTTTTTTTTTTTTAGCTCTTGTCCCTCGTCTCGTTGATATAGTCATTTTGTCTCTCCTTTACTTACCAAACCATCACAGTTGATGAAGGGCTTCTCTGTTGTGTTATGGCTACCTTTTCGAATACGATCGAGCAAACAAATAAACAACAAATAAAGGGGGGGGCTTGTAAATGAAGTAACGTATGGCAGCAACCCTTGAATTCTTTATGTATCTCCTGTCCTCCAGCAAGTTTTGCATCTTTTTTTTTTTGTGTGTGTATGCGTGTGTGTGTCTCAGTACCGCAGGTGGGCCTGTCTCCAGACCAGTGGCGTCTCCATCGTGTTGCTGCTGTGTGTTGAAGGATCAAGAAATCTTTCCCCCTTGCACCTCGCTTTTCTGGTGGGCCTGATCATTTTTTTTTTTTTTTTTAAGGGGAGCAATTTTATTCTTTGCCACGAGCACGTCAAATATCGACCACTCTTATTATTACTATTATTATCTGGCGATTTCAGGCTCTTTCTCTTTCTCTCTCTCTCTCTCTGATTCTCTTTTGGGGGTTTTATATCATTCTTTTTCCTGTATTCTACTGTATAGGAGGGGTCAACACAAACATGAAATGCGACGAACAAAGGAAAGCAATGTTTCAACTCCACCTAATATTTGCTCGTCTTTCAGTTTTTTGTTGTTGTTGTTGTTGTTGTGTAGGTGAGAAGACGATCCACGAAGCAAATTGAACCCCTCATTGTATCTGCGCGCACGGGTGCGCGTACTCCACCTTTATAAGCTCACAAAGGCCACTTTGATACGTTTTTTTTTTCCTTTTGTTCTTATGTTTTCATTAACTAATTTTTGTATTCACTTTCAAATCTCTTCTTCGGGTTTTTTTTTTTCTGTGTGTGACGAAACTTACGCTGTCAGTGGTATTGCCAAAGGAGAGAAGAAAATGAACAGCCGCACATCGCCCTCTTCTTCCATGTAGTGCAGGTGTGAGCGTGCCGCGTCACGCGAAGCCAACTACTAAGCGAGAGAAACGCGCTTTCCAAAAAAAAAAAAACTGCAGCACGATATCACAAAAAAAAAAATTCAAACAAGCGAGATAATTTGAACAAGGTTTAATCGAGGGGACTTCTGTGTACTTGTGAGCGAAATTCACATCTCCTTGCGTGCTGTTGCACCTTCGCCTCATACCTCCCTCCCCATAATAGACGCATTGCTACGTGAACATAACTGAAAGAAGGAATAGGTTATGCGGAACAGAGATTCAGCGTCGCTCTTTCGCATTCCTCAAGTCGGCTTTTTTTTTTTGTGTGTGTGTGTGTGTGTGTGTTTGTGTGTGCAGAATATCTGTTCTGCAGTGTTGCCTTTGCAAGTGATGATGCTCACGCAGTGCTGTGGTGGCCCGCGTCTTGTACTCAAAAAGAAAAAGAAACGGACGATCTTAATTCCTCTCTTTATTTTATGTTCTGTAATTCTCTCCTCTTTATCCCTCTTGAACCTCTTCAACAACCAATGCATAAGCTCTCTCTCTCTCGCGTGTGTCTGTGTCTGTGTTTTTGTGTGTGTGCGTTTGCATCCACGAAAGAGACGTCAGTCTACCATTTCTCTACGCCTCTCTCTCTCTCTATATATATATATTAGCTGTTGCTGTTTCTCTCTTCCTCGTTCTTGTTTCTCAAATGCAGCGCGCATTCGCCTCGAAGCTGCCGGCGGCGGCCGCTGCCAGGACAGCAGCATCCTCTGCCTTTCTCACCGCAACCCGCGCCACATCCTCGACGGCGCACGGCAGCAGCAGCAGCAGTAGCAGCGGCAGCAACATCCACCATGCCCAGCGCATGGCTTCTTCAGGACGGATGACACGTACGTGCCGTCACGAAGGCCACTCCGATCTTTTCCGCCAGTCAGTGCTGTCTGCCACCTCCGCGGCGGATGCTGCACTGCGGATGCCCCGCCGCTGGCAGTCCACGGCGTCCTCCTCGGTGTCTCAGAAGGACTTCAGCCACATCACGCAGGACCTGGTGTGGGGGCTGTGGAACGAGGGCAATCTCTTCTCGCTGTCCGCGCCAGAGCTCATTTACTTTCTCCAGCAGAAGCAGCTAAACGCGTCGATGGGGGGGAGCGGGGGCACGTGGTCGATCGATCCTCAGGCGAAGAAGAGCACCCTGGTGCGTCAGGTGGAGGAGCTGCTGTCGGCCGAGCAGGCAAACCTGTCGGTGCCGCAGGAGTCCACCAGTGTGGTGATCACCGGCTACGACCGCGTAGAGGAGACGCTCGATGAGGCGGATGAGTACGGCGATTGGGGTGCCGAGCCTGGCTTCGAGGAGCGGCGGCACATCGACTACATGGAGTTCAGTCCGCAGATGATGGGTGAGCGCTACGAACCGTTGTCGCCTCGCGCCTACCAGCTTCTGCACGCCAACCTCTCCGCCGATGTTGCGTTAACCCAAATCAACCCGTCCAAGCTGCCCGGTCAGAGTCAGAGCACCAGTGCTTTCTTGGTCTCCAAGGTGGATGTTGACAAGGCGAATGCGCAACACTTTCGCCGCGGCTTGGAGTGGTGCATGGCGAACCTGTGGAACACGAACATGAACGGGGAGCTGAACATCGGCGCCGGTCGCGCGCTCTTCTACCGCACGATTGCGAAGCAGAACCGCAACACGCTGCCGCTGTGGACGCTGCAGAAGCATCTCTACGCCCATCACCCCTACGTGTGGTTTGCCATCGCCGCCGCCGCGAACACCGAGGCCATGGAGAAGCTGGCGGCGACGTTGGGGATGAAGCTTGTGCAGGATGCAACTACGAGCTACAAAGTGGCCATTCGCCGCGCAGGGGAGCTGCTCGATGCCGAGCTCAACGCCCAGCTGCAGTGCGTGAAGCTGAACCGGGCGTGGGATCGCTTCTTGGTCTCCCATTACGTTCGGGCACAGATGCCGGACCTGCGCTTCCTCGTCCGTGCGCGTCACCCGATCAAGAAGCGCATTGCCGACTCCTATTTGGAGGCTGACATCCTCCGCAGCACGCGTGACTCGGTGCAGTCCGTCCTGTCCCCTGAGCTGGGCGATGTTGTGTACTGCTGCGAGCGGGTGATGCGCAAGTGGGCGATGCGCACGCAGGTCGGGGTGACGCTGCAGTTGGTCGAGACGCGTCGCACGCCTCTGATTATCGCTCGTCCAGGCGACGAGGGAGAGCGGCTGGAGTATGAGTGGATTGTGGTGCTGCCGCAGAAGGCCGAGCGCGTGGATGTTGCGGCGATGGCGGCTGAGTTGTGGCGATATGGAAACTTGCTGGCGAAGGAGCTGGAGGGCGGTATGGAAGAGTTTCTTTCCCATACCATGACGTCCGTCGCGGCGTTCTGAGAGTACTTGACACTCACAAATGCAAATCAAAGAGGTAGTTTTCTAATTAAAGGATGTGGTGGTTTTTCTTTGCCTTTCTTTTCAGGATTCTATATTAGAGGAGGGGGGGAGACAACAGCGAACGAGGCCTGCTCTTTCTCCTCGCTCTTTCCCTCCTTTGTTGTTGTTGTTTATTTGGGTGTTTTTGTCTTTTTAGAATTATGCTGGATGTTGGTTTCGTGTTGTTGTTGTTTTTTTTGTGCGTTTAAAACATTTTTTTTTTTTTTTAAGAGAAGGTGATGCTTGCACGCCCTCGCGTTTCTCCTTCGTAATATGCACCACACCGAAAGTCCGCGCATACGACACTTCTTCCAATTTACCTTGAGCATAGAGATGCTTCACGGCGTAACATGACTGGTAATATCCTCTTATTATTCTTATTATGTTGCTATCCTTCAAGTTGTGTAGCATTTTTTTCTTTAATTTTGCTTGTTTGCTGAAGTTGTTCACAGAAGGCAGAGGCGATGATTTTGAAGTTAATAGAAATCTCTCTCTATATATATATAACTCACTGTTGTCGGCAGCAGTGCGGTGCGATGGGAAAACAGGATGTTGTTGATGTTGACGGCTGTAGTGTTGCCCTCGCTTGAATGGTGCGGTTACCGCTTTTCTACGCTGTTTCCTCTCTTGCTCGTTCCGCCTTTTTGTGTTCCCTCGTTTCTTTTTTTTGAGTACACACACACACTTGTAAAAAAAAAAAAAAGGATATGAAAGAAACAGAGACTATTGGGATGCTCGCGCTTTCTCTCTGCACAGAATACTAGCGCAGATCGTGCTGCACGCGTTGTTGCCGCATTCGCCCCCGCCCCAGTTGTCGTGCATCTAAGCAAACACGAGAAAACTAAAAATATATATTTTTAAAATTTCATGCAGGTCTTCAATATCGCTACCTACCTCAAGGAATTGCGCGGTGGTGGTCAGCACCTTGAAAGCTCTTTTTTTTTTGAATCAACAAGCCTCTCAAGCCGCAAAGCTCAGTTTAAATGAGTACATGTGGCGGTGCGATGTTTGTTGAAGTATCTGTTTTTGCACAACATAACACACAAATATGTATATTTACAATCAGGGCATAAAATTCTCCATAACTTTTCTTCTCCCCCTCCTTCTCTCCATCGCGTTTTCGACGTCTTTGCTGCCCGCTGCTCTGGTTCTAAACATATTTGTCCTGCCTCCATGGCGCTCGTTACACGCATGCAAGATTCCCCCATGCTACTCTAACATCTAAGAAAAGAAAGTTATTTTTTTCCATTAGCTAACTTTTTGTTTTAAGCCTTCTTAAGTTCTCCTTCAGTTTGTTTCTTTTCGTGCTTCCACTCTGTCCGATACAAGCTCTTTTGTTATGGGTCGACGGCACGTGCACCTGCGATAGAAAAAAAAAAGAAGAAAACAAAACTATATTAGCCGGCCAACATACATGTGTGTTAGACTGATCACGCTGGACTGCCGAGTCGTGACCACCGTTGCCTGCTGAACTAGTGCACAAGTTTTGAGCCCTCTCATATATTCTTTTTTGTTCGATCTCTTTTTTATTTTCTTTTTCTGATCTCAACTGTATGCTTGCGTGTGCGTGATTCCATCCAGTTTGACATTGCTCTCTCTCTTTCTTAGTTCTCATCAGAAACCTCTTTTCCTGACATACTGTCCTACTTCTTTCTCGGAGGCGTTGTGCTAGAAAAAAAAAAACCTTAAAGAGAGTAAAGAAAAGGAAACACGAGCAAGCACGTCCAGTCTTCCCACGTGTCATCGTCTTCCTCTCTGAAGCTTCGCGGATCACCAGCCTTCTAGTCCACTCTCTCTCGTCCGCCCTTTTCTTTTTCCCTCTTCCGCGCGATGCCACCGAAGGCACCGAAGGGGGCGCCCAAGGCGGCGGGCAAGAAGGGCCCGCCCAACGCCATGCTGGCGAAGCTCAAGATGAAGATGGAGCTGCAGAAGGCCGAGGAGGAACGCATGCGCCTCGAGGCCGAGGAGGAGGAGCGCCGCATTCGCGAAGAAGAGCGGCTGGCCGAGGAGCAGCGCAAGTATGAGGAGGAGGAACGCCTGCGGGAGAAGGAGCTGAAGAAGAAGGAGGAGCTGCTCGCCCGCAAGGAGGCGAAGAAGACGGGAAAGAGCGACGCCCTGGACCGCATGCGTGCGGCTGGCATGCTGCTGCCCGATGTGGAGAAGATCCGTCAAGAGGAGGAGATCCGCAAGGAGATGGAGAAGAACGCGCCGCCCAAGCCCAAACCCAAGCCGAAGGCGACTGCTCAGCAGCTGCAGCAGCAGCAACAGCAGCAGCAAGCCGAGGAGGAGGAAGAAGAGGAGGAGGAGGGCGAGCACTCAGAGGCCTCGGAGTCCGGGGAGGAGGTGGACGAGGACGATTGGGAGGCCGTGATGGAGAGAGATGAGCGCCGGGATGCCCGCAAGGCAAACAACCAGCGCATTCGCACCGAACGCACGGAGCGCAAGGAGACGCGGAAGAAGGCGCGGGAGGAGGCGAAGCGCAAGGCTGCCGAGGAGGAAGCCGCGCAGAACCACACCCTGGAGAAGGTCAGCAACCTGCGCTCGCCCATCTGCTGTGTGCTGGGCCACGTCGATACCGGTAAGACGAGTCTGCTGGATCGCATTCGCAGCACCAACGTGCAAGGTGGCGAGGCCGGCGGCATCACCCAGCAGATCGGTGCCACCTTCTTCCCACAGGAAAAGCTCGTGGCGGACACGGCGGAGTTGAATAAGAAGTACAACTACAAGCTGGACGTGCCCGGCCTCTTGGTGATCGACACCCCCGGCCACGAGTCCTTCACGAACCTGCGGAGCCGTGGTAGCAGTCTGTGCGACATTGCCATCTTGGTGGTGGACATCATGCATGGACTGGAGCAGCAAACGCGAGAGTCCATCCGCCTTCTCCGTGAGAAGCGCTGCCCCTTCATCATCGCGCTGAACAAGGTGGATCGCCTCTACGGCTGGGACGTGCATGAGAACATGGACATCCAGCAGTCCCTCGAGCTGCAGAAGCCGCACGTGCGCAGCGAGTTCGTATCCCGCTGGAGCCAGGTGAAGAATGAGCTCTCGGCGGAGGGCCTCAACTCGGAGCTGTACTACGACAACAAGGAGGTGCGCAAGTTTGTGTCGGTGGTGCCCACCTCCGCCAAGACCGGCGAGGGCGTGTGCGACTTGATTCTGCTGGAGATTCACCTTGTCCAGCAGTTCATGGAGGGCAAGGTGACCTACAAGGACGACCTGCAGTGTACCGTGCTGGAGGTGAAGCCGATCACGGGCTACGGCTTTACCATCGACGTCATCCTCATCAACGGCAACTTGCACGAGGGGGACGAGGTGTGCCTCTGTGGTCAGAACGGTCCCATTTTCACGCAGATCCGATCCTTGCTCACGCCAAAGCCAATGCGCGAGATGCGCGTGCGGGGCGAGTACGACCACCACAAGGCCATCAAGGCGGCCATGGGCGTGAAGATCGCCGGCAACGACCTCGAGTACGTCGTCCCTGGCACGCAGCTCCTCGTCGTGAAGCCTAATGACGATCGCGACAAGATTGCCGAGCTGGTCATGAAGGACGCGACGAACATCAACGAGTTTCTCAACCCGGATGGCCTGGGTGTCAGTGTCCAGAGCAGCACCCTAGGTGCGCTGGAGGCGCTCCTGTCCTTCTTGCGCGATATGAAGATTCCTGTGGCGAGTATCGCTATTGGGCCGATTTACAAGCGCCACATGCACCAGGTGCTGTCCATGAAGCGGCGTGAGCCCCGCTACGCGGTCATCCTGGCCTTTGATGTGAACGTCTCTGAGGAGGCGCGCGACATTGCCAAGAAGAACGACATCGACATCTTCGAAGCGAAGATCATCTACCACCTCTTTGACAGCTTCACCCGGTACATGAACGAGTACGAGGCCCGCGAGAAGGAACGCCTTCGCTCCGTGGCGGTGTTTCCCGTGCAGCTCAAGATCATCGCCGATGCCATTCACGCGACGGACCCCATCATCCTACCCATGAACGTCGAGCGTGGTCAGTTGCGTGTGGGCACGCCCATCAGCGCGCTGAAGAAGGGCACCGACAACGTCGTCCCGATTGGGAAGGTGATGTCGATGGAGCGCGATAACCGACCTGTGGAGATCGCCACACCTGGCATGGACGTCGCGGTGAAGATCAATTCCGGCGAGTCCGGCGTCACGTTCGACCGCCAGTTCACGATGGAGGACACGCTGATCTCGCACATCACCCGGCCCTCTGTCGATGCGGTGAAGAAGTTTGCGGATGAGCTGAAGGCCGATGATGTTCAGTTGCTGGCGACGCTGATCAAGGTGTTGAGAGTGCCCAAGTAAAACCCTTTTTTCTCCGTTCTCGTGCAGGCTAAGAAAGTGTGGGAAATATATATATATATATATATATTTGAAAACCCCAATAACAACTACAGCGAAGCGAAGGGATCCCACGTGGGGTCCAGTACGTCCGTTCATTCTTACTTTTCGTTCTGTGTGATGCCATGCAACTGTTTTCAGTTCATTTGTTCGTTCCATGTTCTACGGTATCCAAAAAAAAAAAAAAAAAATGAGCCGTGTTTGAGGCGGTTGCTGAGCGTTCGTATTTGACGCTATGATGTTGTTTGTGTGTTTGCATTGGTGAAGCACTTCCATTTTGTTGTCGCTAATTTTTTTTTTTTGGTCTCTACTTTTTTTTTCCTTTTCCTTTCTTTATTTCTAATTAAGTACGGTGGACTGTGCCGTAATGTCACATAAATGGATGCCAAGGGATGAATGGAGAAGAAGAGATCGACTATCTTGTGGCTTACGTCAGTGGCTTTTATCCTTTTTTTTTATTGGTGTTGCGTATAAGCTTGTCACGGCCAAGCTCGCTGGCTCTCTCTCTCTCTCCCTCCCTCTCTCTTTCTCTATCTCTTGCGTGTTCACTTCTGTACCCGCGATCAAGTGCAGCTATCGAGCGTCTAGGCTGCGGAAAAAGAGAAAGCTACTTTTTTTTTTTTTGCTGTTTTTCTTTTCCTTGCGCGTGCTCTTCTTGCTGTTGTTCGTGTTGTCTCTCGACTAAGGGACTTTCTTCCATATATTTATATGTATATTTTAATGTAGAAACGTACCTCGGTCAGCGATGCACGCATGCCACATCCTTTCCTTGTCCTAGCTCATTCTATGTCACACACAGCCGTTGCTGTTCAATGCGTTCTTTTTTTGTCTGCCTATCCACGGCACTCTTACGAGGAGGCAGCGGCAAGCACAGTTGAAGGTCCACGAGACGCTTTTTCCTTCTACCCTGGCACGACAGGTGGAAAGCACATTTGAAAAAACAAAGCGGGGAGAGATGCAGCGACGGGTGCGTTAGTGCAAACACAAATAAAAGATGAAGGCAGAGTGACCGATGGCATCATCCTATGAATCCAAAAAGTGTCGACTGTAAAAACACAAATTAAAAAAAGAGAGTACATTTAAAAATTATATATAAATTCAAATTGCACAACATCGCATTGGTAAGATCGAGTCTTGTGAAAGGAGCTCTGTTGGGTGATCTTCCATGATGAGATAATGATAAAGGTGAGAGCTTGTTTTTTCCTGAACACTGCTTGTTAGTGTTGGCATGAAATGAAATGTGCAGCATAAAAATCATAAACAAAAAACGGAGACTTTGAGATTTTGTCGTCTTATATATATGTATATAAGGCTATGTTGCCTTCTTGCTCATGCATGGTGCTCTCTGTGTGTTGAGCGCTCCGTGCAGGTGGACGAACCAGATCAGAGATTCTTTTTTTGTTGTTCTTTGCAATCTGTTCTCATGTTCATCTCTTTCTCCTCTCTGTCTCTGTAAATGTTGTTTATTCTTGCTTTAATTATACCTGTTAGCACTAATTGTACCACTTTAGACAGCGCGTACATCCTTGTGGATGCAGCAGCACTCTCTCGCAGACAGTCTTGTGCGGGCCGCAGCCTGGAGCGATGGAGGGGCTGAATTTGTATACGGCGACGGCACCGTGCTTTCTTTCGTAGACCACATGAACACCTTCGTGGCCGTCCACACGAATCCGCGTGACGCACGCAAGAGCACGTCCACCTGCACAGGCTCTGCAGAACATGCCACGACGCACATCGATGACAAGGACGACGCAGATCGCGACATGTGCTTTACCGCTTGGACGCTGAGCCGCTACGAAGCCAAGGTGCGAGCTGCTCTGGCGGTGTACAACAGTCTGGCCGAACGGCCGCGACTCTTCGCAACATTGCTGCCACAAAGTCCACCCATGCATGACGCTCCGTTCTCGTCTCATAGCAATAGAGGCAGCTGCGGCGTGTGGCGAGAACCCGGCCCACCAATGCACACACTCCTCTTGGAAAAGAGACCGGATCTATTCGCACGTCACCACGTCTACGGTCGCGTTCGAGAGTGGCTCGTCACACCCCACACAGAGCCCACACAGGCAACCACGCTCGACACCACCGCCGCCGCATCGATGCAGTCGCAGGAAACGCACGACACCACAACTTTTTCGATTCACCATGTTCAGGCAAAGGAACAGGCAGAGGACGCAGGTGCTGCGAAGCGCAACCTAGCTGCGGCGTCGGTCGCGTCACGTGCACTTCCCACGGACGTTCCAGTCGGCACCATCCTGGAGTTTTGGTGTGTGCTGCGGCGCGTTCGGTTGACCGTGGCGGCGCATCGCACCACCTTCACCGTACGCTGGCCAGCCCCGGTGACTCGTCCTGATGGGTCGCGTCTGCCAGTCAATGTTACCTCATGGGCTTCACACGAGTTTCAAAACCCTTCCAACGCCTCGGCCGCGGCTGCTTCGTTGTTGTTCACCTATGTGGAGCAAACCTTTCCTGTGTGCGATCCACCGCCTACGTGGCGAGTGATGCTGGCGATGGCTCTGGCGCTGGACGCTGAACTTCCTGAGACCAGTGTTGTGTGCAGTCCAGATGTCACTAGCAGGAAAGACGAGCCAAATGGATGTGGTGAGCACGCGGAGGCTACATCGATGACGCCCGCCATGTTCACGCGTGCACGTGTGCCGTCGCAGTGGAAGGCACATCTCTACACCCCCCTCGAAGCAACTCCCTCGCACCTTCTCGCCAACGCTGATACAACCGAGAACGGCGATGAAGGTGAGGGCGAGGGCTGGCTCGGTGCACTGCCCGACCCTCAGCACTGGGGTGGCGAGCTCAACGGCCACCGCACCGCCCACCCCTGCCGCTTCTCCTCCCTCACCTCTGCGCAGGCGACGCACCTCGCCGCACCCCGCACGACGCGTGCGCTGAGTACGATGCGCAGCCTTCACTCATCAACGTTGTCGTCCTCTTCTGGGTTGTGTGAGGCTCACTTATGCTGGATGTACGACGCACCGCGCTGCTCGACTGGCGTGTACGTCGGGAAAGCTGGCGGGGGTCCTCCGGCGGTTTACTGGTGTCTTTCGTCTGCATCTTCCCGTGTGGGCTCGACAGGGCTGCCGACTGGGCCTGACACGGTCGGTGTTGATGTGCTGGCGTGGGTGGCAGAGGACGGCAGCGTGGCGCATGTGCGGCTGGACGGCCAGGGCTACACCGTCGTGCATCAGCGAGTTGCATCGGAGGTGTCGCAGCCGGTGGTTTATCGAATGGGTGCGGATGACGTGGCCGCGGCCGGGCGGCGGCTTCCACCGATTACGGCACCTCTGCGTTGCCGGGTGCAGCTCTCTTGTGCGGTATCGGATGGAGACGGTGCCGCCCCCCAGCACAGCGACGACGTGCCTCGACTGCGCACAGCAGCAGCAGCAGCATCAGCACGCCGCTCCGAAGATGCGACGGTTGCGCTGCACGGTACAGGGACAAGCGGTGAGGGCACGAGCTCTGGTGCTTCAGATGGTGTTGCCTTGTCCGTGACAGCAGTCGCCGTGGTGGACGCGGTGGCGTTGTGGTGCGAAGCGAACAGCATGGACGGGTCGGAGGTGTGCGCTTCCACGCAGAAGAGTGCCTGCGCGACCATGGCAGCGTTGACGGACCTGTCACCTGCTGGCGCAGCACGCGCAGCCTCTTTCATTCCTTTTCTGACAAGACAATCAGCGGCTGCGCTGCCCGCCGGTCGATGGTATCCGGTCAGGATCGAAGATGCGCGATACCTGCAGTGTGCGCGTTACCTCGCCAGCGTCGCGGAGGTGTCGGTGCAGCTTTCCCAGCTAAATTGTGCCGTGTCACGTGCGCAGTGCAGTTCTGAGAGGCCAGGTACGCTGTCGCACCCAACGGCTGTCCCGCTTGCTGCCTATTGCAAACCCGCGTGTTTTCGAGAGCTGCCCATCAACACCGCAGCTTCGACAACGAAAGCTAGATCACCTCCTTCAGCGGTAGGTGCGGTCACCGCCGTCAACATCGCCACTGCAGGTGCGTGCTCAAGTGATGGCATTGTGTACTTGACGAGTCTTTTAGATGGGATCGGCACCTTTACGGCCTTCACCAACGGCACGATGCGTGGTCACTTTGACGACCGCACTATCGTCACGCTCGTGCCGGGTGCCAACGAGCTGGACGAGGCGCAGTTGCTCGCGACGTGCGTGCTGCGTGATGCGCGGCGGTGCACCCTCCACGTCGCACAGAGCCGTGAAGGGCACCCGTTGTTTCGCTACCTTGCCTACATGCTGCCCTTCCGTCGCTTTGTGTACCTGCAGGCACAAAACTGTGGAAGCGGGGACGGTATCGACATGGCTGAACATTGGCATCAGCAGCAGCAGCAGCAGCATCAGGATCACGAGCTGTGTCAAGTGAGCAGCATCGCAGATGTGCGGCATGATGACGTGCTGTCGGTGGCTACGACCTCTCGAGTGGAAGACACGGACAGTGTCTCCGCAAGCCGACGAGGCATTGTGTTCACTGGAGCATGTGTGAGGCAGGAAATGTGTAGTGGGCAGCAAGAAAGAGCTCCACGAGGTGGTCCTCAGCGGTGGGGCGTCACGGACGGAAGCCGCACGCTGCAGTCGCTGAGAGAGAAAGACGCAGCGGAGGCTGGAGAGCGGCAGGCACGGCTGCTTGAGATGTTGATGGAGAACGAGTCGCTGTCGCACGCCACACGCGCGCTTCTACGCAAGTAACTCGTGTCTAAAACTTTTATTTTGCTTGTTTTTTCAGAAAACGGCGATATAGATGCATCCTCATAGATCCGATAAGCTTCTTTTTTTTAATGCCTGTGTGTGCATGTAGACCTATATATATATATTTCGTTGCCCCTTACTTACGACATCTAGATGTTAAAGCTCACTACTGCCGTGAATACAAGATAGCTTATTCTCTTACGTGCCGAAGCTGATACGATTGTTGCGCAAAGTGTTATCGATTCCGTCAGTGTGTGCGGACCTACGGTGCTGGGTTTGCTGGTGCGTCTTTGTTCTCGTTCTCCCTCTCTTTTTTTTTCTTTTTATGGTGGCGAGTACAGCGCTTGATGGCGACCAGCGCGTTCCATATCGGGGCGACCTCGTTGGTCGTCATGCGCATGTATTGTGTTTAAGGAAGGTGGCGCTCTCCCGTCTTCGTTCCACCTTTTTCGTGGTCGTCACGATTATGATCATTTTCCTCTCTTCTTTACCTCTACACGTTTCCTTCATCTGCAATGGCAGCATACAAAAGAGTGAGAACGTATAAAAGAACAGAATTAACGAACAAAAAAAGCGGATCAGAGGCACCTCTTTTAACACGGTCGGCTGTGTGTCTTCTGTTAGATTCTTTTTTGTTGTTGTTAGGTTTTCATGCCAATAGGACTGCGTCTGATTTCAATCAACAACAACAACAACAACAGTAAAAGCACACAGAAGTTAAATCAAGTGCAGAAGCTGGCCATATTGTATTGGACAAAGAAAGCAAAAGCGCGGTTACACACAGAAGCAAAGTCAATTAATGGATTCCTCTTTCCCTTTAAAGACCAGCGAACGCACGTCCTGGCCGTCCTCCTCGTCCGTCTCAATTTCGTCCCCGCCTGGGACGCACTCCCTGACCAACGCTCACTCCCCCACGCTTCTCAGCAACGTGTACACCGGGGAGTACACCAGCCAAGGTTTTCTTTCTCCCGCCCAGCACGCCTCCCCGCAAACGGCCCACGCCACACCGCCGTTGGCCACGCACAATCCAATGGACATGTTTGCCAAGCAGACAGCATCTGCGGAAAGAACGAGGACCAGTAGCACCAGCAACACCGGCGGTGCCGACGGCAACCCACTGCAGGTACAAAACAGAAGCCGAGGTAGCGAGGTGAACCCCAGCTACCACCACCACAACAACAGCTCCCTTGACAGCGTAACGGCCACTTCTTTATCGGACTCCGCCGTTGTGACCGGGCGTCTAGAAAAGAGTGTGAGCGACGTGTCGCTGCCTTCTATCCTCGCGACGGTGCCGCAGCCACCACCACCACCACCACCGCGTCGACGTACGTCATCTATGGCGAAAATCGCACCTCTCACACCGGCTGCCGTGGAGCCTACGTACACGCACGCTGGCTGCCACAGCCGCGACTCTTCCTCCCCCTCATCACCGGCCTTTCCCCGTCACGGCGGAGGTGCCTTCTATAGCAGCAGCAGCAACAGTGGTGGCGGTCAACTTGTAGCTGCGTGGAGTGTGCTCTCCCCACGCAACGCTGCCATGTCATCTACAGCGCTGCGAGGCGGGACTGTGTACCCGACCTACAACGTGCATCCCGTGCTGCACCGCGCAGCCCATCCGCTCTTTCAGCGCGACGTTCCGAGCCGCCTTGGTGGACACACAGCCAGCCCCAGCAACAGCGCCTTTTTCCCGCTGACTGTCAGCCCAGGGAAGCTCACCGCCGCTACACCGTCCAATACCTCTATGCAATTGAGCCAGACGAGCGGGGCAGCAGCAGCAGCAGCGTATGCGGAGAGTACGCCGCGTCGCGGCTTTCGGTTTCCGCACCCTCCCTCTCCTCCTCGGCCTCATGCGCCGGCAGGGGCAAGTGACAGCGCTCTCCGTCAGGCCATTCAGAGCCCATCCAAACACCCGGGTGAGGACCTTGTTGAGATGTTTTTCTCTTCGCACTCGCTTGTCGGCGTGCCATGCGCGCCTTTTTCGGAGCAGCAGCAGCAGCAGCGAAATCAGCAACCCCACCTTGGCACGCCACCAAGTGTGAAGACGACCTGTCTCACCCCCTCGCTAGAGCCTGACACCGCCTCTGGCGCTCCGCCTCCCTTTACGCTGACACCCGGAGTCGCCGCAAGCGCTGAGGCTTCGCAACTGCACAACGAGCACCACCGCCGTGCGAAAGCACCACATCCGCGGTTACGCGTCTCCAACAGCAGCACCTCCTCCTCGTCCTCGCCATCGCAAGGGACGCCCTGTCTGACGTGTGCCAACACGTTGGCCGCCTCTCCGCAATCGCCCAGCTCGGTGATGGGTGGAGGCGTGTCCTTGTCGTCCTCCACGAACCTGCCGTGCACGCCGCTGCGCGCGGCAGTCAAGCTTCCGCAGCAGCCGCTGGAGCTGCATCTGGCGGTTCCCTTGGTGACCCCGACCACCCCATCCACCCGCCTTCAGCCTCGCGTACGTTTATACAGTCGCGGGGATATTCGACGTGGCCGGTGGATCATCAACATCGTGCGTGAGGAGTGCGTGGCGCGGGCGGCGCTGGAGGAGGAGGCGACGTACGAGGCAATCCGCACGTTGCCCGCGTCGTGTCGCGTGTGGAAAACATACATCGACCCCGTCTACAACGACGAGTACGACGCGCTGGGCTACTATTTGCTGAGACGCGGAGCACAAAATGGGGCGAACATGCCTTTTGCCTCTGACGAGGTTGAGGACGGCGAAGGCGATGAAGATCTGCGGAGAACGCTGGCCGCTCACCACACCCGTGTGACCGAGTTGAAGGCTGCTGCCACGCCGCATCCTGCACTTCTAGCAGGCGCGCAACGTCTCACGTTGATGGAGGAGGTGTGCCGTGCGGACATCGTCTCGACCGAAGCCAACGCGTTTTGTGAGCATATTTGTTCTCCCTATGTGTACGAGCACCGCATCATGACGGTGGGCACGCTGCCGCTGGAGCGCTTCCTGCGGCGGTGGGTCGGCCACTTCCGATCCCGCAACGCCGTGCACACGCGTCAGCGAGCGCGACTGTGCAAGCTGGAGCGTGACGCCCGTGAAGGCCTCCTCTGCACAAGCCACACGCTCGCTGCCCGTCACGCGTGCATGCTGACGGCCCTCGTCGTCGAGGAGCAGCACTACCGCACCCAGGTGGAGCTGCTCTCCACGCAGGACGCAGCGTGGACGGGCGTCGTCTTGCTTCGGCTCCGCGAACAGGTGGAGCTGTTCTCGCTGCTCTTCGGGGGCACCATGCGGCAGACTCGGGTGTGTGGACGGGTGGAAGGCATGACGCTCTTCCGCAGTCTCACGCTGACGGAGCAGGCAACGCGAGGTGCCGTGGAAGTGGAGGAAGAAAGAGAGTGGCGGTGCATCCCCTCGACTATGCAGCTGCGCTTTACAAGCGTCTGCGCAGAGCCGCAGGCGCGAGCAGCGTTGGTGCAGGAGGAGGCTGCGCGGCGCCTGGAGCTGACGCAGGTGATTTACGCGTTGACGGTGCATTACACCAAGCACGATGTTGAGCTTCAGGAGTACGATGAGCGGCAACATTTTGTGCGGTGTGCTGCACGTACAGCATCAGAGCTTGGCGGGGGGACCGTGTGGCAGATAAAAGGGAGGTAGCAACGGCAACGTCCAATCTCTCTGAGCATGGTGAGCCGGGACCAAGAGCGGCAGACCATCGCCATCTCGTAAGAAGATAGTCAGAGTCGGCAAGCATCCACACAAACGTGCATGTACTTATATGTGAGCCACTTTCAACCAGAGTCTTCTTACATACGAACACGAACACATCGTTATTGTTGCATGGATATGTGTGTGTGCATTAACGGCTTTTTATTATTTATTTCTGGAACTTTTCTTTTTTCTCTTAGGTACGTGTTGCGTCCTTTATTTTTCATTCTCTACAATCGAACTTTTTGTTTCTTCTTTTGCTTCCCTCATGTACATAGTGGCAAACGGATGCCCAGAGCTGGAAATTGAAAAAAGGAGTGAGAGAACCACACAGTGTTTCTGTGGCACTTCCTGTAAATTATCTTCGTCAATGGGTGGAAAAAGAATTGAACGTGATTCATTAAGGAAGTCACAAATATATATATATATTCTCGCTCTGCTACACTTGTTGACCTAAATGCGAAATAGCGGGAACGAAGTGTCCCTTAATGCGCTGCCGATGGCGTCAATGCACTACGGTAGCTGCTTTCCTCTGTTCATTCTTCTAATCAACTTAGCTCCCTTTTTTTTTTTTCTTATCGCCTATTCTCGCTTAAAGGTGTTCCATTCTATCGCTTATATATTTTTCCTCTTTGGAAGACTTCACTAAATATATACACGCTAAAAAGCAACAAAAGAAAGACGCAACAAGAGCAAAAAGTTTACTCCACTCGCTTTTTTGTTTGCTTCTCTCCGTTATATTCCTTTCACCCAGCCCTCCTCCTCTTATTATTCTCTCATTTGCCGCGCACGCTGCATTCTACAGTATTTTTTTTTTTTTTTGGCAACACTTCATTGTAATTTAATTTTTGTATCTTTCACCCCTAGAACTGACTATTTTCTTTTTATATATATACCTCTTTTTAAGACCCATTATTGCTTGCAAATTCAGCTACAGCGTACCTGTGTGCGTGTAAGTGCTCTTGCGATTTCAGCCTTTACATCGATATTCTTCACAAAGGTACAGTCACGTTGCATATATATCAGAGACGTAGCTTTAAAGCTCCATCGCCGCGCTATCGGTATTCCAAAATAGTAGAGAATAACCTTTCCCCCCCCCCCCCCATCGAACACCCACAGCCGTACACACGATGCCTCTCACAGCAGCGGGTATGCGCACGCTGATGCGTCAGATGCAGGAGGTGCAGGAACACCCCGTGGACGGCGTGCAGGCTCGACCCTCCAACACGATGAACGAGTATCACTTTGATCTGGACGGGCCAGAGAGTACGCCTTTCGCGGCGGGTCGCTTTCACGTTGCGCTGATCTTCGATGAGCAGTACCCCGAAGTACCCCCCAAGGGATATTTCCGCACGAAGATATTTCACCCCAACGTGGCGGAGCGCGGGGATATCTGCGTGAACGCACTGAAGCGAGATTGGTCCCCGAGTGTTGGCCTGCGCCACATTCTTGCGGTGATTCGCTGCCTGCTCATCGAGCCCAACCCCGAGAGTGCCCTGAACGAGGAAGCCGGGCGTCTACTGCTGGAGGATTATGCCAACTACGAGCGCAAGGCCGCCATGTTCACCGCCATTAACGCGGCTCGCCCGGCGGGGGCGACTCGCTTTACGGTGCCTGGGGAGGAGGCGAGTGCAGACCAGGTGGGAGGCGATGCGCAGGCAACGGCGGGGACCGGGCTGACGTTGTCAGAGGCCAATTGCCACGTCGGGCCTGCCGCTGTGGCGGAGAAGACAAAGAAGGCGGCGGAGAAGAAAAAGAAGACGCTGCGCAGGATTTAAACGCAAAGAAAATATAAAAAACTGGTCGCTGATCCATTCCGTTAGGATTATCTTGTATCGCTTCAAAAGATGATCAACCGTGCTTATTTTTTGTTATAATTGTTTTTCTCGTGTGATCGGGTTGCCATGACGTAGACCTGCGCGCTTATTTCATTGAAGAGGAAGGAGAAAGATGGACAGCCCAGTGGCGATGTGTTGTACAAGCTCGCGCCACCTCTTTTTTTTTGTGTGTGTTTGTTTTGCGGCCTGCTTCTCGTTGGTGGGACTTGCTTCCCAGTTCTCTTGCGCAGTGCTTCTGTATTTGTTCTTGTTCTTTTTTGTTTTCTCTTAGACCTTTTCCCTTCTTTTTTTTTTTTGTGATAAAGGTGCGGAAGATGTTTCGCGGCAAGACCGGCCTCTTTGTAGAGGCAGTAACGAAACAATTCCATAAGCAAGCAACAATAAATAAAAAAAAATCCCTGCTCTTGCGATTTCACGCTTGTCTTTTATGCCTTGTAGTTCGCTATCTTTCCCTCAACTGTCGTGCTGAACACAACAATTGTCATGATAAAAAAGCAATACAATAACACCACTTAAAGACCTGTTTGCCTTGAGCCGAAACAACATGGATGAAAGCCACAACACTGCTTACGTGTGTCGGGGGAAAAAGAAAGTAAGAAAAAATGATTTCATTATTCTTTATCTACCTGGTTGCTGTTTTCATCTCTTCCCTTTTTCCTCATGGCCTCCTTTACTCTCTTCTGCTCTCAACAACAACACCACCATCATCGTTATTCTCGATGTGTAAACAAGGATGACTTTGCTGTCACCGTAAAGCCCCTCCTCATTATTATTCATTTTTTTGCTCTTCTAGGAATTGACCTTGTTTTGACCTCTCCACCAAAATAGAAAATTTGCTTTTTTATCTCGTCCTCTCCTATAGGTGCTTCGAGATAGAGGGATCTTTGTCGCTCTCACATTTAGTGAAGCCCAACTGTTTCTTTTTATTAATTTATTTATTCCTCTCCTGTATCCCTTCTTTATCGCACGTTTATGCACACTGGTGTAAATTCTCTGTCAGCCGAATATAGTGCATTTAGGTGTTGGCCAGCATTGCGTTGTGTGAAATCTCTGAAATAGCATCTTGCTCTACTTAATTTGTTTTGGTTTAAGCCTGACAGAACAAAAAATACATATATATATATATATAAATAGATATAACCTTTTTTTTTCTCTTGTTGCTGTGTTTTCAGTGGATGGTGATATCGGTTAGAGACATTCACCTTTAACACACACTCTCTCTCTTCTTCTCTGTTGGAGCTGAAGGGTTTGGGAAAGATCGTGACTGAAGGGCAAGAGGAAACCAATTGTTGCTCTCGCTCCACTTTTTTTCTCGTCTTTTTCAAATAGCCACTTTTTGTGTCGTAGCAGCGTTCCGTACTTTTGCTATTGACTCTATCGCGATTTCCTCCCCTCGTACTTTGTATAAACACGTTCAGGGCTTTATTTTTTCCTCTGTCTTTGCTGCCACACAATTTTGTCGCGAAAGAAAGTCAGCAACGGTTTTTTTCTTTTTTTTCGCTAGTCATTATCTTCTATTATGCGTGTGGACATAACTCTCCAAAGTAGGAACTCGATTATATTCTTTTGTTGATTGATATTGGTGAACGATCATTATCACTATTACTATTATTTACACAACTAAGCACTGCCGTTGGTTGTCCCCTTCCCCATCAGAAAGATTTATTTTGCTTTGAAGTATCGCTGCTTTGTATCTGTCCCTTCTTGGCTTTTTGTTGTTTTCTGTTGCCGTTCTGAAGTTTCTATATGCTGGGGCCTGTGCTGTTCTTTGTTACTATTTTTTTACGGAAAGGTGTCTCGCCGTTGTCCTTTGAGCTGTTACCCTTATTGTAAAATTTTCTCTTACTCTCTCCTATCAAAGCGCAGACTACGTCTTCGCCGGACCTGTAGCACACGCTTTTCTGTGTCCCATACGTCCCCTTGTTCAATTATCTGCACCACCGGGGAACAACAAAGCTTCTAACACACAAAACAATTATAAACAAACATGCCATCGTTATCGGAACGCGACCTTGGCCACGTCGAAAAGCTCTTCAACGCTATTCGCAGTGTCCTCGAGTATGACCATGCACACCGCACCTACAACGCCGCTGGCGCCGTAACGGCCGTTCTCCCACCAAGCAGCACCTTCTCCGCTCGTGTCGCCGCCGCCACCACGCAGCCCTCACACGCTGCCAACGCCTCTTCGACATTTCGGCCAGGTGCAGCAACTGCCCAGAGCAGCCCGCGAACCACTCAAGGAGGAACATGCGCCTCTCCTGTTACGCCCTCAAAGGTGCTGCAGGACCATCAGGAGCAATTCTCCGAGCACAGCCCGAGTCGGTACGCCACGGCAGTGTCCACATCGCCCGCAGCCGGTGCGGCGAGCAGCAGCGGCATCTCAGAGCGGCGACTCTGGGCAGAGTTGGCCTTCTTGATGTGGCGTGTTGTGGGGCTGCAGAAGCTGTATCTCATGGCTTTTGTCACGAGTGACCCCGGCCGAATGCTGGTCGAACTCGCCCGCGCACTCCTCAGTTTTCTTAGTGAGAGCTGCACGGCCGCGGCAGGGCTGGGCAAGGAGGGACGCATGCGCCAGGTCGCTTTCTTCGGACAGGACCGTCTTCTCTTTCTCCTTCGCGTCTTCTGCAACTTGAAAAACTGCACTGTGATGGTGAATGAGACGAGTGGATCGAGCAGCGCTGCGGACGGCCAGAAAGTCTTTGACGCGATATGTGATGCCGTGGTGGCGGGCCAGCACTTCTCGTGGATGTCGCAGATTTACGTTTGGTTTTGTGACGAGGCTGCGCGTCTGGCCCGCTCCGGAGGGGCGATCCCTAGCGCCTACGTCTATGCTACCCATGACGCCCTCCGCTGCGTCCTTGGCTGCTGCACCAACCAACCTGCATGCGCGCAGGCCTTCCTGTACTCCGAGCCTGTGGCGTGTGTCACCTACATGTTCTACGGACTGAAGCTTCGCATCTCCGCGTGCGACGTGCTGCGGCCCCACGAAGACGATCGCACGCTGAAGGATGCGCCGACATCTTCATCCACTACTACTACTACTGCTGCTGCTGCTGCTTCGGAGCCGCCGACGAAGGCATCGAGCATGTGCAGCTCCCCCATTCCTCTTCGTCCACCTGGCGCACGCTACTTGAAGACGCGGTACTTCAGCGCGCTGACGACGAGCACTGCCTCGGCAGGGGCAGGCGCCGCCTCCACCGGTCAGCGCGACGGCCCCATCGTGGTGAACTGCTCCGCGGTGGCCTCGCTTGTTCCACCGGCCTCGCCATCGCCCTCAACAGCTCTGCGCACCTCCTGGGCCTTCGACGTGCCGGACCTCACACGAGAGCAGCTGAAGCAGCTCTTGCTGGGCGGGCGTGAGAACTCCTTTGATGCCTTGCTCTTTGCCGCGCTGGATGTGGTGGTCGAAGTGCTGCACGTCACGCACGACTACGGGCACTGGATGGTGCTCTCGACGATCGGCAGTCTTCTTCTGCTGAGCCGCAAGAGCATTGACATGAGCCCATCCTCTCCCTCCTCCCCCTCTTCCTCCGCTACCCATGCTTCACCAGTGCCACCGCCGACGCTCTCGCAGGTGGTCGCGATGTACGAAAACATCACCGTCATGTTTGAGTTTCTGTTTGCTCTCATGCAAGGCCTCGACGTGGACAACCCGCCCACAAGCAAAAAGTCCCCGGAACCGGAGAAGGCGGCTGCCAGTGCGGGGAGTCCCTCAGACGGCTCGATGGCAGCCAAGAGCGGCAAGCGAAGTCGCGGCGCGACGTCTGTGCTGCCCGCGGTCGCCACTGTGGCGGGTGGAGGCGGCATCAAGAGCGATGCCATGCCACCGCCTACCCCCTCAAGCCCATCGAAGGGTCCGGCGCGGCTTGGGCGGATGGGGACAGCCCCCATCAGTTACAACACCTCCAGTCCCCTCCCAGAGGGGCAGTCACCAAGTGCTACCACCACCACTCCGCACGACACCGCGCAACTTCGTGAGGATCTCTCGCAGCATCTCGTGCACATGGTCCTGCAGACCGACGTCCACGCCATCGTGGCCGCCACCACGCGCGTCCTCCAGTGCGATCGTACGCTCTTCCGTGTGCTGCATCAGCTCTGCGTCTTGGACGCCCGTGCCGTAGAGCAACCCAAGGCGCCACTGCGATCCCCAGAGAGCCACCAGGTCAGCAGCAGCAACGTCAACGCGCTTTCTGCGGCGCAGCGCCGCCGTCGCACCGGGTCGCAGACACTTACGGCGACCGACACGACCTCGATGTCGCACTCGGGCAGCGGCATTGGCGTTTCGAACGCGAGTCGAACCATGACGAGTGGCTCCCCAATGCTTGGGTATGCCGGCTCGCCTTTCTCGGGCAGCACCGCGACCCTCGCCCCGTACCTCTCCAGCGGCTCCGGCCTGCGAGGGCGGCGTGTAGGCCAGACAGACGGCGTGGGCGACGCTGGCGCCGGTGGGAGCAGTAGTGGTGGGCCGGTCTTCAACGCAGCAGCGAGCTTCTTCATCACGGCCAACTTCGGCGATCTGCGCCACATGGTCAACGAGGTCGGCGCTGGGGGCGGTGATACCCCATCACCCAGCACACTCGAGGGTGACCCGTCGGGTGACCTTGGTGGCAGCCACAGCTCTCTGCGTGGCAGCCGCGGCAGCATATTGGGCGAGTCGAACACGTCGGGCAACGCCTTGACCCGACGCACCTCCGGTGCGACCAAAGCGCCGCCGCACTCCCCTCTCCACCGCAGCCACGGCACGGACAAGAAGAGCGGCGGCGTCAGCGGCGCGGGTGGAGGCGAAAACTTTGCCAAGTCCATCTTCAAGTCCTTCTTTGGCAGCGGCAAGAAGGGCGGCGGCCTTTTCACCCGTGGTGTGTCCAACGACGTCGACGAGCCGGTGGAGGAGGACAGTGAAGAGCAGGGCACGTGGGACGGCCATTCGCACTCATCTGGCTCCTCATCATCGGGCAGCGGTGCCAGCAACGACGGCAGTGGCAGTGGCAACGACAGTGACGGGGGCAACGAAACACTCGGGGGCACGGTCAACACCAGCGGGACCGGCTCGCCGCCCACGCCGCACAGCTTCGGCACCTTCAACACCAGCGGGGCGGCACTGCGCCGCAGCAACGCCGGCAGCCCCCGTCGCCCGCCTCCTCTGCCCGGCCAGCGCGGACGTCGTGGTCACAAGCGGCGCCACGGCGGCCGCGCCAAGGCACCGCGGCGGTACTCGCCGTGGCGCGATGTGCCCTCCTACACGGCGCTCGTCGGCGAGTTTGTGCGCATCTTCAACCTTGTCCTCGCAGACGCGGACTTGTCGATTGATGTCCGACTGGGTGCCGGGCTGCTGCTCCCTAGCATTGTACTCCGGGACAATCAGGTCTTTCGCCTCTATGAGGGCCGCGTCCTCATCCGCAACTATCTGAGTCTGCTCTTGCACGAACTTCAGCACAACATAAAGCTGCGCTCCGTCGAGGCAGGCCCCTCGCCGCAGCAGGTGCGGCAGCAGTCTACCGGTGAGGCGGTGGTGGACACGGAGACGCCTGTGGATCTTTCCACGCAACATTCGAGCGCACCGCAGCTCGTCCAGACTAGCAGCAGCAACGACACGAATAATAACAACGTGAATAGCACTACAAACGGCAGCATGATGAGCGGGCGGGCTCACCTGACCCAGCGCGAACTCATCGCCTTGGCACCTCGTGTCATCGAGGCGCTTGAGCAGACCTTCAAGGTGCTCGGGGCAACGCCGCTGACAAGCGATGTGGCCTCTCTCACCGAACTGCCGCTGTACTTCATGTGCGCCGACGGCAAGGCGCCTCTCGGCGTCGCACTGGAGCGTTCCTTCACGCGTGTGGTGGTGCTCTGGCTCATCGGCCTCGTCGGCGCACAGTGCGACGAGGACATGGACAAGCACGCTATGGAGGTGCTGTTGCACCTCATGAGCCGCGCCGTCGCACGAGGCTCGCTGCCGAAGGACAGCGGCACGACGCTGATGCTCAATGCTGCGGGCACGGCCACCGTCGTGCAAATTAGCCCTGTATCCGGTGCCGCGGTTCCCACGACGGTGCAGGCCCCACCGGGAATGTCCACCGGAGACTGGGCGGAGAGCCGCCGCCTTGTCCTCGCCGATGACGCCTCCACCAGCGGCCTGTCCGCGCAAGCCATCTCTTCCCTCTCAGGTCCGCTCTCGGCCCCGCCACCGCCCGGCTTACTCGCAACATCCGTGTCGGGCGGCCGCAACGCCATGGCAACGACGATGGCGGCGGCGGCGGTGGCCGCTCCGCTCGCCCCTCTTACCGAGGAGGACAGCAACGACCTGGGAGTGCTGTACCGCAGCCACGCGAACAACTCACTCTTCGACAACACGGAGTTTGTCGGCCTCGCCGCTGCCGCAGGCGTCGATCGCTCGATGGCCGAGTGCGGCAACACCGTTGAGGGCCTCGGCTCCGTCTTCCGTGTGCTGCTGGGTCGCTCGCCGGACCTGCTCACCCCTGCTGGGCTGGCCACTGTGCTCGCGCTCTTTGCGAGTCACGACAGCAACGTGTCGCGGCTGGGTCGAGAGTGCATGGTGCGCTCACTCGAGACGCCGTCGTCGTACGCGCTTTACGCGGATGTCATTCGGGACAGCGACACCTTTGCGCTGACGCAGACACTTTCGGTGATGTCGGCCTACCTCAACAGCGCCTCTCTTACCCCGGTGGCCCGGCATGAGCGTCGCGTGTGGATGCAGCGCTCTGGCTGCGTTGATGCCGTTGTGCGCGTGCTGGTCCGCGTGCTGGACGCTCCACAGTCCACGCCAACCTTTATGAAGATCATTCCGCACCTCTTCCAGCTCCTCTCCGCGTTCGAGTCGGCGGACCATAAAGCCCCGCAGCTGTCCAGCACGAACTTTGTTGCTGCGGTGACGGAGCGGCTGGAGAAGCTGGAGGGCACCGAGTACTTCATCATTGTCGCACAAGCGGTGCTCGACTCCTGCATGGGCACTTACGGCGGCGTGGATGTCGGCTACACCAGCGCTGGTGGGCCTGGTGCGCACTACGCAGAGATGCAGGTAGTCGGCAACTTCCATGTTGCCCAGTACAACTGCGCCGCGGAGAAGCCTGTCTTTCTTGCGCTGCTGCCCTCGCTGCTGCGCTTCGCGGAGAAGCACAACACCGACCTGTACAACCAGTTGGTCGAGGTGATCTTCCGCGTCGTGGAGTGCACCGGCAACGTGCGCTCTGACCGTCTCGCCGACTTCATTCTCGATCACGGACTTTCTCAGATGCTGCCGTACCTGGAGCTGTCTGGGCCGTACATTGAGGAGCGACTTCCCTTCACCGGAAGCGCCACGGAGCTGCATCGCTTCTGGCAGCCCGTGCTGCTGCGGGCCCCACGCCGCAGTGAACTGCGCTTCACCTCGTTCGGTGGCGTGCAGATCAGCGTAGGCACGTGGCCCGATGCCGGCTTCACGATTGGCACGTGGTTCAAGCTAGATCGACTTTACACGACAATCCCTCTCTTTGAGTTTCACGGAGTCATGAGTGATAGCAGCAACAGTGGAGCGGCGTCGCCGCGTGGGGCATCCAATCTCACTGCGCTCCTCTTCGTGTTCGGCGGGGACAGCATGCAGCTCGCCCTGAACAACGCGCGGCGCGCTACCTTGAACGATAGCCAAGCGCTGCAGAACTTTGTGCCGAACAATTGGATTCACATCTGCGCCGTTCTGCGCACCACGCAGGTGCTGGAGGTGTACGTTGGCGGCTTCAAGGTGGGGGCGGCCACGTGTCCCTCCTTCTCGCCCGGCACGGAAGTGCGCATCAACGTTGGGTGCACCGATGAGCAGCCGCACCACCAGTACGGCAGCGGCACCAGTCCCAGCAATGCCCCGCTCTTCTCCATGGGTGATGTGACGCTCTGGGCACAGGCGCTGAACCGCAATCAGGTGGAGGCTGAGCTGGCCAGCAACGACTGCCGCGCGCCTGGCAGTGGTCGATTTGTGGCGCCGGCGAAGATTTTGGAAGGCGCCATTCCACAGGAGCTGGCGATGGTGCGCCATCACGGCATGTTGAACGCCGGCGCAGCGGTGGGCTCGCCGGGCTTAGCAGGGGGCAACTTCGGTGGCTTTGCCGCGCTCATGAACCCCAAATCTTCCACCAGCGCCGGTATCAGCAGCTCGAGCGTCGCAACCGCGCACGACACACGCAGTATGTTAGGGCTGTCTTTCGCGACCACCGCATCGGCAGGTGCAGGTGGCGGAGGCACGGCAGCTGGTGGCAACAACGACGACGGCAGCGTAGATGGTGGTGGCGGTGTTGGGAGTGGCTCGGCGGCAACGCAATCTTGGCTGCCGATTTCCACTCGCATTGCGCGTTTCGTGCCCTACGAGAACGAGGACAACCTACTGCGCAACGTCCTGTCCAACGCGTCGAGCTACTCAGTTGTGGCGAAGCTGGTGGGGCGATACGCTACACCGCCCAAGGCGTGGGTGGACTACCCGCTGTTGTGGGCCACGCGGGGCGGAGTGATGCGCATGCTCGACTGGCTGCACCTCGTCACGTCCTCCGCGCAACTGGAGGGTCTTCTGCAGCTCATCACCGAGTGCATCCTGCGCACCACGTTGGCTGTCACGCTAGACCCGCGCACCTACATGCTCTTTGCCTACATGCTCACCCACCACGTCGCGGGCTTCTTTACCACCGCGGCGTGTGATCAGCTGTTAACGTTGGCGTCGTCGCACATCAACGTCTTCGATGAGGAGCACCGCATTATCATCAACCGACTCGCCTTCGAGCACATTCTGGGCAACGTCGCCTTCTACGCCGCGATCCCGCTGGACGCCTCGGTCTACCTACTCCAGCGTGTGCGTCGCCTCTTCCACGCTTCGCAGTGCCGCTACGCGAAGCACAACGCACGCTTCGTCATCCCGCACCGCTTCGTTGATCGCCTGCTGCACAGCCTAGTGGACGTGGCCACCAAGACCCCACTGCTGCTGCGGCGAGCCGTGGTGCAGGTCGCCCAGCAAGTCGTCGTCGCCTGCGACATGGAGGAGGGTCTAGTGCAGATCTTTGTGTCGCTGGTGGCCTTGCTCACACCCGACGAGGCCGTCGTGACGAGCCGGCGGAACCCCAATCTGAAGGTGACGCTGCCGGCCATGGGCAGCATGACGCACGGCAAGAACTCGCTGCCCCTGCGCACCGCGAACCACCTTACGACGCTGCTGCTCGCCAGCATGGTGGAGTGTGTGTCGCAGGGCGCCTTCATTACCGCGCTCGCGCGCACCGTGGACATGCCGTGGTACGCGTCCTGCCTCTCCCGCTTTGCGGACCCCGCCAGCGTGGTCTTTGCCACCCGCATCTTCTTTGAGGCTGTGGAGCACAACCCGCTGCTGCAGGAGGAGGCGATGCAGCACCAAGCAGCCATCATCGAAGCCTTGACGGTGCACGCCGCGCACGAGGACCTGGTGCTCCTGCTGCTTGCCCAAACAGTTGGCGCGGCGCGGCACGTCGACGTCCTCTCGCGCAAGCATTCTCTTCTGCAGCAGCTAGACAGTGTGATGAATGCCTACGCGGCACACCCCAACTCGCTCGTGGCGCCGATCTTTGTGAAGATCTTTGTTGTGCACCTCTACCGCACCGTTCAGGCTCCGAGGCGGCAAGCTGTCCGGTACACCACCGTCCTCCTCAGCGAGCAGCGAATGTCCTACCGGGTGCGGCGGTACTTCAGCCTGGCGCGGGTGTGCAGCCGCATCATGATTCTTATCCGCGTGCGTCGCTACCGCAACCTGCTCATGCACCGACCTCTCATCTCTGTCTCCGGCACACCGCTGCTTGGCCCGGCCAACGTTCACGCACGCATGCGCAGCGGCGGCGGCGCGCCAGCCGCGATGACCCCCAACTTGAGCTTCGCACACAGCGGAGTGCCTGGCAACACGACAACGACGACGACGACGGCGATGCTGGGCAACTTCTCCTTCGCCTCGACCGCGATCGTCAGTGCGACCGGTGTGCACCACACCATGCCAGCCTTCTCTGCCAGTCCACTGGGGCTGCGAGGTGGCAGCACGACCAGTGTCGACGAGGGCGGGCTACGGCAATCCACCTCGCCACAGGCTCCCTCCCTGATGGGCCGCAGCAGCGTCGGCGGCGGTGGCGGCGACGGCTACCCCGATGACGGGGAGCTGCCCGCCAACCGCAGCGTGTTGAGCGGCTTCAGCGAGGGTCGGCAGCTCGCGGGTGCGGGCGAAGACGAAGGCATGGAGGAGGCCGTGCCGCAGTGGAAGCCACCGGTGCTGCTGCCGGACATGTGGTCCATCCCAGCCGCCACCAGGACGTCACCGCGAACATCAATTCTGTCGCACCACCCACCCACCGACCCCGCAGGGTCTGCCATCGGGGGTAGCGTCAATGGCGCAGGCGAGGGAAGCACTCTGGCGAGTGGGGCCACCCCGTCACTGAGTCTCCCCACGACCCCGACCAGCGCCAACGCGGGACTGCACCTGGCGCGGGTGCGTGGTGGCAGGGAAGGGCCGAGCGAAGATGTAAGTGGCAGTGTCAGCGACGCCGATGACGAAGAGGAGGATCGAAAGGGCAGCTCGCAGTTATACGTGCACTCCAGCAAGCACAAGCGCGCCTTCGCGGTGCTACGGGTCTGTGTGCTGCTCTGGTTGCCCGTGCAAGTCCGCCGCTCTCGCTGGGTCTTCGCCCCGCACTCGGGGCTGTATGAGGAGGACTACACGAAGCGGCACGCCAGCACGCTCTTCTGCATCCGCATGTTCCGTCACTTTGCCTCCCTCTCGTCAAATTTTTACCTCTTCGTGAACTCGCCCTTGCAGATCGGCGCGTTAAGTGCACTTGTGGCCTATATCTCGCGCGACGCGCTGGCGCGGGATGTCGACCAATGGGACCAGATGATCCGCACGATGATCGGTGCCCCGGTGCGGGCGGCTGTGACGGCGGAGAACATCGCCAACGTCGCCGCGGCGTCAGGCTTTGCCATAAGGGCGGGCACACCCACCACCTACGAGTCCTCCGTCACAACAATACCGCGCGTCACTCCCGCCAGTCACAACGAAGGAACTTTTCCAAAGTGCGACCCCGATGACGCGGACAAGGACGAGCACACCAACGCCTACTCACGCCCGGCATTTGGGGAGACGAAGCGCGATGCGGGTCGCACTGCTGAAGGAGAACACGAGACAAGCGCAGAGGCTACCTCGACGGCACTGCCAAGTATCCTGCCGTTGCCTTCGCTGCCTGGCAGAAGCGCGGGTGGCACGGTGATAGTGGCAGAGGACCACAGCTGCGGCAGTGGCTCCACCGCCGCGCCAGCCATGTCGTTCGGCGCGCACCTCCAGGACGTGGTCGCCGAAGTCCTCCCCGTTCCTGCCGCTATCTCACAGGCCTCGACGCGACCGGTGGCCCCTGTACGGCCGGTAGGATCGCCAACCCGCCGCCTGCCACGGATGAGCTCCATGACGTTCCGCAGTGCCGAGTCATCGTCTGCGCAGCTAGATCAGATGACGGTGCTGGAATCACCGGAGGGCAGCGTCCGTTTTGTGGACGAGGTGGAGGACGACGCCGAGGATGGGGCGGACAGCACCACGGTACCGACATCACGACTGCGACGCCGCGTGGTGGCCATGGCCCTGACCAGCCCGAACGAAGTCGACGGAAACAGCTTCCCCAACATGTCCTTCGATCAGGAGCGGCCGCCGTCCATTCAAGCGACCCGCATACCGCAACACCGCTTCCTGCGTCAGCGCCCCCTGCCGTCGCAGGAGAACCTCGCGTGCCACCAGCTCAGCGCCTCGGCGCCGCCCACTATTGACACCCAATCTCTCCCGCCCTTCTTGGAGGTGGCAGATGAGGTCACTGCTCCCGGCACGGCAACGATAAGCTCGGCCAACGCACCAGTGGGCCTCCTCGCACCGAGCAACTCCGGCTCTGCGTTGAAGCCGGACGCAGCGGCTCACGCGACGAACTTCTCCTCCACAACGACGCCCGCAGCGAAGGGCAGTGATGAGGGCGACGTGGCGACTGCGCGAGGAGAGGAAGGGATGAAGACAGAGGGCCGCGATGAGAGCAACGACGACACCTCTTCGGTCTCTTCCGCTGCGTCCTTCGCCTCCGCCTCGAGCCAGTGCTCCGTCGCCTCGGCGACGTTGTCCTCTGTGGTGCCCAAAACCGCCTCCACCCTCGCCACCGAGAAGACGCTGCTCTCGTCGGGGCCAAATGCAGCATCGGCCAAGAAGGCCACCGCCGCGCCACCGTCCTTCTCGAACCTACCAGCCGTCCCCAACGCGATCTTCGCACACGACCTATCCGACGCATACGCGGTGAACCTCGCCAAGGTGATCGCCTCTGTTGGGGAGGTGATGCGTCGTGACGCGGTAAGTATTCTGCGGGCGCTCATCCGCTCCTCGCTGGACACCTTGCCTGTGCCGCGCTGGATAGGCGGGCCGACCTACGGCTCGTGTGGTGGCTTGCTCTTCCAGCTCCTGCTGGTGGTGTCGGCGAAGGCGGCCGCCGATGATGCGACAACCACGCTGGTGCAGTACTTTTTGTGGTGCGTGGGCAACGCGGTAAAGGAGCAGCGAGACCGTGATCTGGCGCCGTCGCGGCAGGACTCGTCGTCGGCGGCGGCGGCGGCGGCGGTCGCCATGGGAGCGCATTCGGCCCCATCCGGCGCGCCGACCTTCCCTGGGTTGGGGAACCCGAGCTTTGGCCACGCCGGGCTGCCGTCGTCCTCACCGCTGCTCTCCCACGGCGGGTCCAACTTTGCGGAGGGGACAAATGCCGCGCCAACGTCCACGGCGTGGGGGGCGGGGACAGGTTTTGTGCAGGGCGTGTTGCACAACATGTCCTTTGCTTCTTCAAGTGCACTGCCACCATCGACGGTGGGCAGCGGGGCACCGCTGAATGGGATGAACAACTACGCCCCCTACCCGTCCGCAGGCGGGACACCGATGCAGGTGGCACCGACGCAGCACTCTGCGTTTGCAACGAGCAGCACTGGCACGCCCTTCGCCGCGGCACGGCACAGCGTTCAGTTCGCACCGACGCCTCTGTCTCAGCGTACCGCCAGCGGCCATGCACCCGCCTCGCACGCCAACATGTCTGGCTCTGGCACCTTTTCCGATGTATTTCTCTTCAACGTCAATCACTTCACCGACCTGATTGTGGACATGCTGGCCATCAACGTGCTGGACCTACCCATGGCTACTCACTACTTCCTGACCCTGCTGGTCTTGTGCCAGGAGTGGCCGAGTCGCTACATTGACCAGCTTAGCTGGCAGGTGATGCGGGCGTGTATCGCGGTGCTGAACCGGCCATCGATTCAGGACGCCAGTGTCGGCTTGATTGAGAGTGTGCACACCTTAACGACGCTCGTCCTGCGCCGCGGGTGGAAGCACAAGGGCGTCTTGGAGTGCCTCCTCCGTGTCCTGTACCGCGTGTACGGCGCGCTGCCGCCGGCGTGGATGTCTGACGAGGACGCGCGTCACCGCCGGCGTCTCATCACCCTCATCTTCCGTCACATTATGCGAACCTACGACGGGACGAAGGAGCTGGAGAAGGCGCTGACGGTGCGCACGCTGACGCTGCGGCTCTCCTTGTACGACGACTTCGTCATGATCTTCTCCCTGGCCGACGAGGAGGAGTGCATGGCCACCTTTGAGCAGTACTGCGTTGCCCAGTCGTCCTCCATCGAAACGCTCATGTCTGGTCGTCTCAAGGCGAAGGCGGACCTCGCGTTCAAGGCTAGCATCAAGACGCGCAGTGAGTACATTAAGCGCATCAAGGCCTTCAACAACCAGTACGTTCAGGTCACGGAGGTGGCAGATCGCTACCGGAAGGCGGCCCTGCGAAGCCTTTATGCATCGCGCTTCTCCTCCTACGTGGCGACGATGCCGGTGCTGGATGCCTCGCAGCTGCACTGGATGTTGTCGTCGACGTGTGTGATGCGAGACGACCACCGCGCCTCCGCCAGCGCCGGCCGCGCCGGAGTGGCGACTCGCGCCGACAGTGCGGAGGGCAGCAACAACAACAACAACAACAACGTGTCTTCCTTTCCTTCCCCTTCGAAGGTGGGGCTCGAGCAAGCAAGCAGCTCTGGTGAGGTGACGCTATACCACTTTATGGACTCCCAGCTGAATTACGGTGAGATGAAGGGTGTCGTGTGGGGCATGGATCGTACAGGCAGGAGCAGCAACAGCAATGGGCGAGTGGCATCGCAGCCATCCTCCGCCTCCCGGCGCTCATCGTCGTCGCCCTTGACAGCCAGCAGCAGTCGACGCAGCAGCCCACGAGAATCCGGTGCGGCGAGTCCGCTGGATCGCACCCGTCGCCTCGCCTCGACCACCAGCGCGTTTGTGCATTCGGTCGAGCCCACTGCCGCGGAGGAGGAGGCGGAGCCACCGACGAATGACTTGGTGCTTGCTGCTCAGTGTGAGGAGGTGGTGCAGCACATTGCGCTGCTGCTCCCTCCCTTCAGCACGCGCTGCCGGCCACACATCGGCGACGACGCCTTCCCGATGGCGCTGAAAGATCTCTCGATTACGCTGACGCCTTCCGCCGTGACGCTGCTGCGCTACCTGCTTGCCCCTCACGAAGTTCTGCGCTTCATCAGTAACGGCTTTCGCATCAACGGCATTCACGCAACCCCTTGTATTATTCTGCTGACCAGCACGACCCTGAAGATCATCGGCTTCTCACGGGTGACCGAAGCGGGCGACATTATTCTCTGCGAGTACGAGGATGAGGAGGATGACGAGGCCCAGGGTCGCGGCATAAACACCAGCAGCAGCAATAACAACAGTGGCAAGAATACGGCCGCAGAGGCGGCACCGATCAAGGCAGCGCGCAAGAACCTGTTCAGCGTGTCCTCCATGACGAAGCAGCTTCAGAAGCTCTTCACCGATCACACAACGAAGCAGCGGCAGCAGCAGGATGGCACGCGAGTCGCGCAGGCAGTGCGGCAGGTGATGGGGCGTAACTATCAGAACATCTTCTGGTGCTACCTGGTCAGCTCCATCCGCACGGTGCGCTCACTGCGGTACATGCATCTTGACACAGCGGTGCAGCTGCAGCTGTACTACGATGAGGGCCCGTTGCTCTCTGTCGTCGATGCGAAGCAGTCCATGAACCCGTCTGCGCGCAAAGAGTTCATAAAGGTCTTAAAGGACGTGATTGCACCCCAGCAGTGCACCTTCGTTGACGAAACCCAGCGGGCGACCAGCATGAAGGCGAACCTCGTGCGGTGGGCTACAGGGGCACTGTCAAACTACGAGTACCTGCGCTTTCTGAACGAGGTGGCTGGCAGGACAAACCACGATTTAAACCAGTACCCGGTGTTTCCATGGGTGCTGGCGGACTACGCAAGTGCCACGCTAGACTTGGAGTGTGCCGCGACGTTCCGCAACTTCGGCTACCCGATGGGCGCGCAGACGGAAGCGCGACGCGGCATCGTGGCGCAGCTCTTTGAGAACACGCGGGAGGTATGCGACATCGACACCGGCAAGTCCTACCCCTTCCACCACGGCACCCACTACTCCACCAGCGGCGGCGTGCTTTACTTCCTTCTCCGCGCGCAGCCTTTCACGACCTACGCGCGGCTCTTCCAAGGTGGGGATTTTGACCTGGCCATGCGGCTCTTCGACTCGGTCGCCGCGTCCTTCAGCTCCTGTGTGACGGGGCCGGCGGACTGCAAGGAGCTCATCCCGGAGTTCTACGTCAACAGCAATTTCCTGGCCAATAGCGACCACCTCCCGCTTGGCGTCAAGTCCGATGGCGAGGCGGTGGATGATGTGCGGCTGCCGCCCTGGGCGAAGAACTCACGGCAGGTCTTCACGGCCGTCATGCGGTATGCCCTGGAGAGCTTCTTCGTGGTGGAGCACCTTCACCAATGGATCGACCTCGTGTTTGGGGTGCGGCGACGCGGTCCACTGGCCATGGAGCGCTACAACGTCTTTCAGCGCATGACGTACGGCGAGGAAGTCGCGCAGGCCCTGACTGACGCCGAGACGCCCCACGACTGCGACGTGATCATTGCGGAGGTGGACAACTTTGGCCAGACGCCGCCGCAGCTCTTTCAGGAGCGGCACCCGTCGCATCAGGAGCTGGCCCCGGTGGTGCACGGATTTGCCGCGGACGGCAGCGTTGGAGGTGCAGGGGCGGGCGGGAACACCAGCAGCAGCAGCGGAGGCGGCGGCGGCGGTAGTGGTGGTGGCGGTCGCGGAAGCCAGTCGAGCGCCGCCGGGGTGAGCGCCATCACCCTGGGCGGTCTGTACGCGTCCACCCACACCGGATCAGCGACGAGTGGGAATAGCGGCGGCGGTGTTGGTGGGGGCAGCAGCAGCAGCGGTGCTGGTGGCGGTACGCAGCTCGGGTCCGCCTTTAGCAACTTGCTCTCCTCTGGGACATTCGCCAGTGGCCAGACCTACACGCAAGCGTTTCGCCGAGAGGCGCCCAAGGTAGTGCGAATGCTGATTCACTCCATGGATGAGACGCAGTCGTGGTTTGTGCTGCGGGAGCCACCCAGCGGCGTGCTTCAGCACCCGCCACCCCAGGCGCTGGCCGACACCTTTCGCAACGTCCACCGCGCCGTCCTCCACTTTGTTCAGCTGCACACATCGAAGAAACTGGCCTGCGCGTACGCCCAGCTCGTTCCTGTGCCCGACACGGACCACTACCTGTGCTGGCACGAGAGGGAAGCCCGCCTTATGCGTTTTACGGCGGGGCAGGCGGCCTTCCACTCCATGATCAGCTTCAGCCCACCAGACGAGAGCGGCGCTCACATCAGCGCCGTCGCCGTCGGCGCACGCGAGTCGGTGCTGCTCATTGCCATCAGCACCGGCGCCGTGTACTGCCTCTTCCCGGACGACCTTCTTGGCGGAGCCCTGCATCTGCGTGTGACGCTGTGCTACCACCGCAACCCAGTGGAGAAGATTACCCTGGACGCGGTGCGGCGCCGCGCGGTGACCATCACTCGCGGCCAGAGCGACGATCAGCCCATTCTGTGGCGCGTGCAGCGCAGTGGGTGCAACTTTCTCTGTCGGCTCTCCTTGGAGCGCCTGCTGCCGCTGCCCACGGCTGCGGAATTGGCGAGCGCCGGGCAAACCGCCGAGGACGCGAAGGACGCACGCAACGCGGTGGACGTCGCCATCGACAGAGTTTCGGGCCACATCGCGATCGTCACGGCGCGCTCGTTGGTGCTTTTCGACAACAACGGCGATCCGTTTGGTGCGGGCACGCTGCCCTCGCCCACCTCCCTCCGCGCTGTCGACTCCGTCGTGCTGGAGGATGAGAACGGCGACGTTGGGGTGGTGGTGGGACGCGCCGTGGTCATGATGCCAAACCTCAGCGCCGTGGCCTTCTACGAGACGAGCGAGTGGGCGGTGGGCATGTCCATCCTGGTGACTGGGCACACAGATGGCAGCCTCTCCGTTTGGCGCTGCACGCGTCTCCCGCCCGACACTGTGGAGCCGGGGAAGATCGCGGTGGTGGAGTTTCACGCGCGCCTCTTCGCAGGCACCGCAGCTGCGGCGTCGGGGGCTGCGGCCGCTGGCACCTCCGCTGGTGGAAGCAGTGCGCAAGACGGTGCATCGCCGTTGGGGACCGGCCGCGCGGCGTCGGTGGGACTCATCAACCCGCCCTCTGCGTCTGCGAGCAATACGGATCGATCGACGGCGTCCAGCAACATGAGTGTCCCCGGTGTCAACGCGGCTCACGGCAGCCTGGCGGCGACGGTGAACTGCCCCGTGACGTGCCTGCATCAAGAACGTGCAGATGTGCCGACGTTTTTGGTGGGGTACGAAAACGGCGCGATCCGGCAGCTTGTGTTTGACGATCCAGCGCTGATGGCGGTGGGTGGCGGCGGCGGGGGCAGCGGTGTGGCGGGTGGCCGAGACGGGAGTGGTATCGACGACCGAGGCCAGCGTCGCTGAGCAGCAGCGGTGCAACTCTCCTGTAATTCGTTTGTTGTTGTTGCTGTTTGCGCTTTCTTGTCGTCAACGTCGTGTACGGAGTGGCTTTGTTCATCTTCCTCTTCTTTCACCTTTTTCTCCTGTGTTGTTAAAAGTTGCGTTTTGCTACTTGTGCGTTTTTTCTCTTGCGTGTGTTTGTGTGTGTTATGCAAGAGAGATGTGTGCGTGCTTGCCTCTGCTTACCGAGAGAGAGAGGGATGGAGCTGTGGTGATGAAGCGCACGTTTATGTGTGCCCGAGTGCCGTGTGCGCGGTTTTCTTTGTCGTGCAGTAGTACGGTATCCATTGGCATCTTCGTTTACATTTAAAGTTACACGCAGGAAAAAAAAAAAAGCAGATAAACATAGAGACTACCATCGTGCAGCATACGATCTTCTTCAATGACAGGAATCGAGTAACGTGGCATTCTCGTTTCTTGAAAACAAAAAGAGTATTGGAGAGAGCAGAGTAGAACCCGCAATTTAACGGTCCCTACAAGCGAACGTGTTGTTGTTGTTATTTTTAGATAGTAGAACCTTATACATATAGGCGATCGTCTCTTCTTTGCACACAAAGTGAAAACTGCACATTTCCTTGACTTCCCGATTACTAAATGACAACCTTCTAAACAACCACCATTGTTTTCTTTTTTACCTCTGCTTTTTTGCTTGTGCTTCCCTGTGCCATATTTGATGCCAACTGGAAAGCAACTCGTCTTATCAGCGGCGAGCGTATCTCAACGGCATACTCTTCCACAAAAACACACAGAACCACATGTTTGGGCTGCTTTAAACAAACAAAAAAAAACCTTGTGTGTTACCTTCGTTTTGTCTTCCCACAAACGACTGAAGACAACATCAAAACTGTTGCACAGCACACGTTACGGCTCCTGTTCCACGTGACTTGACCTTTTTTTCTTCCTCTGTTAGTTTTATTCTGTTTTCCACCAGACGTCGCCGAGCGCGAGGCGTGCTACATTGCTTTTTTCTCTAGTACTTCCTCTCCTGTCGTTTTCCAATTAGAGTGAGAGAGTCATCCTAGGAGAGGGCCAGCAACGATTTTTCTCCTTTTTTTCTTTTTTTTTTTTGTTTAGCCACTATACACACGTAACATTGCCATTTTACACACTTCAAAAAAGCAAGACCTGATTGCCTTTTTTGTCATTTTTCATTTCTTGAATTTTATACCCTTTCTTTTTTTTTAATTTTTCTGGTATTTTCAGAGTTCTTGTTTCCTTTCTCGCTCGCGATACAAACAACTTCATCCTCATTTCGAACAGATAATCTTACCATCAACGGAACCTTTTTTTTATTTTTATTGACGAATGGTGTACGCATTGGGATTGGTGCTGTACGAGCCGCAGGCCGCCACGCCGTTGGCGGAGTGGGTGACTGACGTAGCCGTGCGCCACGGACTTCGCGATGATGTGGATGCGGTGCAGTCCAGCAGCATTCCCGATGGCACCGAGGATGGCGGTGCGGCGCTTCGTGCTGTCACCGAACACGTGGAGGCGGCTCTTAGAGAGCGGCGGACAACATCGTCGTCGTCCGCCAGCACAGCAGCACAGCCAACGTGTCTCTTGAGCCTCGTCGTGGTGATCTTCTGGGATGGGCAGGCGGAGAAGAGCAAGGCCAGCCTTACCCAGCTGAAGCAGCTAGCAGACAAGAAGTGGCTCGCTGTGCACGCGCCTAGCTGGGGTGAGCAGGTAGAGGTGGTGGTGCAAGCTCTCAACGCCAAGAAGGGAGAGGCCAGCATTATGAGCAACGAAGCCGCGCTGGTCGCGAGTCTGCGCAAGAAGCTGCAAACCTCAAACGCCGCGGCCAAGGGTTGGTGGAAGGAGGGCCGATCAGATCGCATTGGCGGAGCCGTTGTTGGCGCCGATGCCGCGTTGGCCCATCACGCCGATCCAGCAGCAAAGTCCTCACCGTCCTCCAACGGTGCAGCGGGCTTTGCCGCCTCCTCTTCAGAGCAGCAGCAGCAGCAGCAGCAGAAACACGGGTCGACCACAGGTGCTGCGGCTGGCGGTATGCTGGGTGAAAGCGACTTGACAGAGGAAGGGGTGCGGCGTGCTGTAGAGCAAGGGCAGGGAGAGTGCTTCTTTCTCATCAGTGCCCGCACACGGCCTGAGTTGGCTGAAAAGACAGAGGCGCTGCGGCGCAGCTGCGAGGCGGCTGAACTGGGGTGCACGCCTATCATGACGGAGCCTCGCGAAGTGCACCTGTCCAACGGTGGGGCGAACGCCTCTGCCGCAAGGACTGCTGGGCCAACGACGGGCAGTGGTGGTGGTGGTCCAGCCGCCTCCGCCTCTGCCGCACCACCACCCACCACAGCAGCGACGACGCTCTTTGCACAGGAGTTTCTCCTTCGCCGCTGCTGCCCTCCGGCCACGCATCTGGAGCTGCGCTTGGCGATGTGCGGCAACGTAGACAGCGGAAAGAGCACGCTGACCTCCGTGCTGACGCGTGGCTGCCGCGATGATGGCCGCGGATTGGCACGAGCGTTTGTCTTCAATCACAAGCACGAGGCCATGACGGGTCGCACGTCGAGCATCAGTGAGAACCACCTCGGCTTTTCTGCCACTGGAGGAGTGGTGAATTACGCTTTATTGCAGCCCCACAAGACGGATGCGGAGCTGCGGCCGCTAGCCTTCGCCGACGCCGCGCAGCAGCTCACCTCTGCTGTGACACCGATGGCGGGGGATGGCGCGAATTCGGTGACGCCCTCCGCAACGGCATCCCATCCGACGCGATCCTTTACACCCCAAGAGCTCGCCTCGCGCAGCTCCAAGGTGGTGACGCTGTACGACCTCGCCGGACATGAGCGGTACCTCAAGACGACCGTGCTCGGCATGACGCGGAACATGCCGGACTACGCCTGCATCGTGATCAGCGCCAACAACGGCATTCAGCGCATGACGAAGGAGCATTTGGCGCTGTGTCTAGCGCTGAAGCTGCCCTTCTGCATTGTCGTCACCCGCATCGACTCCACCCCACCCAACGTGCGCGAGGAGACGCTGGCGAACATCCACAAGCTGCTGAAGATCCCGACGGTGCGCAAGTTGCCGTACCCCGTGCGCCGGCACGACGAGGCCATCCTCGCCGCGAAGAACTTGCGCCACGACCGTATTGCCCCGATCTTTGAGGTGAGCAACGTGACCGGGGCGGGGATTCCAGATGTGCTGCAGTTCATCAACCTTCTCCCTGTCCGCAAGGACTGGCGGGCGGCGCGCGCGCAACCCAAGGAGATGATCATCGACAGCACGTTTTTTGTGACCGGGGTGGGGACGGTGGTGGGGGGCATCATCACACAGGGCGTTTTCCGGGTGAACGACACGGTGCTGCTGGGTCCAGACGGCTTTGGCCACTTCCGGCCTGTGGCGATCAAGTCGATTCACATCAAGGGCGTCGACTCGGTGGCGGCGGAGGCCGGCAACGACGCCGCGCTGTGTCTGAAAAAGGAGAAGCGAAGTGCCATTCGGAAGGGCAACATTCTGGCCGACGCGGTCCACCCGCCCAAGTCCTACTGGCAGTTCGAGGCGGAGATCACCATCCTCTACCACTCCACCACCATCACAGCCAACTACGAGCCCGTAATCCACTCCACGACGGTGCGGCAGTCCGCACGCATCACCTATGTGGCGCAAGAGATTCTTCGCACCGGTGACAAGTCGCTCGCGCGCTTTCATTTCCTATACCGTCCCGAGTACATGAAGGAGGGTCAGCGACTTATCTTCCGGGAAGGACGCACCAAAGGGATTGGCATCGTCACGAAGCTCATGTGTGAGCCGGACGATTTCGTTTTGGCAAAAAACAAGCTGCGAAAGAAGATGCAGGAGCAGTTGCACGCTGCTGCTCCGGTGAAGTAGTTACAGTGCGCCTGTTTGCGCTCTGTGGTTCGATTGAGGTCATTCTTTTTATGTCATTGTTATTTGAGCATTTGGCAGAGAGAGAGAGATGACTTTGTGTAGACTGTTTGTTGCTGCCTCTTGTTAAGTTCGATTTTTGTTTTCCTTATTTCTTTTGTTCATCCTAGATGTGAATGAGACGACTCTGCATGCTTACTTAATCCAATGACTTCCGTTTTCTACAAAGAAAACGAAAAGAAAAAGTAGACGAAAAAGCTCTACCATCCGCACACACACGCATACAGGAGAGGCTGCTGCAATATCACAGAGAGCAGAACGGCGTCGACTTCGTGGCTTGTGGCTTTTGGTCGGTGTGTGTGTGCGTGCTCAATAGATACACCTTCAACAAGGTCAGTGAGCTCTCTAACTTCGGTGTTTAAATAGGTGTTCTCGTCGTTGTAGTTGTTCGCTAGTCACAGCGATGTGCACAATGCGTGCTCTCCTGTCTTAATACAATGCTCTAGCCTTCCCATGCACGTGTGTGCATGTTTGCGCTGCCAAGTTATGACCTTTCTGTACCTCTAATTTCTGCATCGCTGAACCACTTTAACAGTTTCGCTGTAAGATTCACCGCGACGCTGAGTTTAGGTTCGGGTTTTTTTTTTTTATCCCCTTGCTGCCGCTTTGCCTTCCTTATCCTTCTTTGTTTCATTTCCGCCTCTTCTATATCTTTGTCTCCCCCTCAGAGCCCCGCTCACGTCCAAATCGACCAAAAAAAGAAAAACAAACTGCAAGTAAACGAACATAATTCAAGAAAATGTCGTCTGCACAGGCTGCCGTAGCGAAGAAGTCCACTGGCGCTCTCCAGCGCCTCATCACGCCGTGTGTGAACATCGTGCACAAGATCGAGCACCGCTCCGCCGCGAAGCTGCAGGGTGCCGACCCGGCCATTGCGGCGTGCATCAAGAGCGCCGAGGCTTCAGGTGCGGACGCTGCCTCGTTGAGCCGCCAGCGCTTCCTTCATGAGCAGCGCCAGCTGATGAGCTACCGCGTAGTGCGCTGCTTTGAGGAGGCGCGCTACGTCGCGTCTGGACAGTACTTTAAGCACTACAACGTTGGATGCTTCCTCCAGGACGCACGCTTCTTCACACAGGCGTTGTTCATCTTTCTCGTTGCCGTGCTGGTTGGCCGCCGCTCCGTCTTCCCGCCGATTCATCCTGACAGCCCTCTGGCGATCGCGCTGGACCACAAGGTGAACCCGAACTACTAGGATGCGCACCTCCGCACCTACACGCACACGAGAAGAGAAGCGAAGAATGGAGCCAACGAGATTCTAAAATAAAAAGCGGAGAGACTTTGTTCGCTTTATTTTTTTTTTCTTTTTCTTTTCTGCGCTTTTGATGCTCACAACTTTTGTTGTTGGTTTTTTTTTTTTCTCTACCGTGTAGGAGGCCAATAATCTAGATAGTAGGAGGAAAAGCTGAGGTATGCAGGTGTTTTATTCATGATGTGTCTTTTCTTTCTGTTGTTGTTTTGTGTTTTTTCTTTATTGGTTTATAGTATCAGCTCACACATTAGGAGTGTTGGAAAAAGGAAGGGGGGAAGAGAGAATAAAAGGAGCCGACGCAACTAAATTCCACGCAATAGCAGGACTGCTGAACTTCCTTTTGGGAATCCTACTTTTTTTTGTTTGTTTGATTGTTCCCTCCTCTAGCTGGGTTGTCTGATGCGCACCTTGTCCGTTTTGCCTTCCACCAGCTTCTCCATCGTCCTTGCTTTTTCCCCTATTTGATTGTGAGAAGAGAAACCAGTTGGGCATGAAATGGGCAGTAGGGAGGTGGAACAGAACGAAATCTGGGACAGTTTTCCGGCAATCCCCTTTGACGCCGACGTCTCGGCCTTTTCTCTTTTCCCTGGGTGTGTTTGTGTTGGTGCTGATAAGACAACCCGACAACGACAACAACAAAAAGAAGCACAGAAGCACTTGTGTACTTGTAGGTAACGTTCCGTGAACTAAACAAAATATATATATATTTATATCCAATCCTAACACACCCACAGCCGCAGAAAAAAAGAATTAAAAGGATCGATGCTAACTACGCTCGAGCTCGCATAGCGACTGTTGCTTTGAATGCTGCTGCTTGCCTTGTGCGCAGCGCACAGGAGAGAAGAACACTACTCCCTCTACAGCCCTTGTTTTTTTTTGAGGGAGGAGCCGATTAGTGTGCATTAGCGTGATGCGATAGTGGAATCAGGCCTTGCGGGACGCTGTGCGTAGACACGTACCTCTCTGTCATGCGTTGTGACGCCTGGGCAGCAACAGCCTCTGAGGCGGGATACAAACCAAGCTGTTAGCAAACAAGATGTGTTTGTGTATCTTCTGTTCACATACAGGCAGATCACAGTGGACGATTTCACCATTGAAAAACGGAGGCTGCACAACGTCAGTGACGTGTCATTCCTCTGTTTTGCGCAGCAAGGCGCACACACACACACACGCACATGTTGCTTCTTCAGAAACTATACTCTCTCCTTTTTCACATATATCTTTTGCCTCCTGCACTCCCTCTTCTAGCCCAAGAAATAAACAAAACACCCACAGCGACTAGCTCAGAACAGATAAAATTAGAGCGCGGCACTTTTTCTTAGACTTGTGGTATCTGTCGCTGCTGAAACAAAAGGGAAAAAGAGACTTGAAAGAAGAGAGAGAGAGAGAGAGCAAGAATAGCGTGTGTAAGTGCCACCTGCTGCTACACAGCTACTTTCCTGCCTTTGCCGTTTCTTAATCATGTCGCTGTACGCTCCGGGTGATCGTGTGTGGGTGTACATTGAGGGTGATGGGTGGTGGCCAGCGCGTGTGCTCAGCGACACCGACATCGGCACCCGCACGCGCGGACAAGACATTGCCGTCCAGTTCTACCCCGGCATCGACACACCTGCCTCCCTGTACGAGCTGAACAGCCACGGCGATGCCGCGCACATCAGTTTCTTTGAGACCTCCTCGGAGAAGGCCGTGACCAGCAATGCGGAGCTGGAGGCCGCGATTCGCCACGCCACGGAGGACACGGACGCCAACCCGCTCAAGACGGACGACGCGATATCGGCGTCGCGGACGGCCGCCGCGATGAGTGGCGGCGCCGCACATGGGTCGATGGGAGCGCCGATGTCTGTCCCGGTGAACCGTGGCACGGCGAAGCGCATGCGGGAAATGGGCAGGGACGACTTCATGGACAACAGCGGCCACGGTGCGGCCTCTTCGGCCCCAAGCTCGGACTATCAACACCTGCCCCCGAACGAGCTGCATCGCCTGTCTGAGAAGATTGCCTCCGCCGTGGAAGGGCAGAACCTAGCCAAGGTGCGCGCGGCGCTCTGCCAGCTGGATCGCGTGGATGTCTTTCTGGATGAGCTGGAGGACACCAAGATCGGCATCGCGGTCGGCTCCGTGCTGAATTACGCCTCCCTGAAACCCCTCTGGCCCCTCGCCCGCGCCATCATTTCCTTCTGGGCTCGCCACCTGCCCAAGGAGACCCTGACGGCCATCCGCAGCGTGAAGCAGCAGGACGTCCCGCTGGACAGGCGCGACGCCGCGGACGTGGGCTCGCCCAATGAGCCCTCGAGTCCGGTGGGAACGCAGAGCCCCTTGCGCAAGCAGCCGGGGTCCCCGGGCGTGTCCAGCGGCAGCGCCTTCGACCACCTCACCTCCCCATCCACGGCGAATGCCAGGACCACCGTGGCACCACAGAAGAAAAGCTTCTACCACAACGTGCGCCAAATGCTGGACAACCCCGACAACACGGTGCGCTACGATGACGCCGTCTTGGATGACGTGGCACGCAAGATTGCGAGCGAGATCGTGGACCGCGATGATCGGCAGGAGCTGCTGATGCGGCTGCGCCAGCCGGAGATGGAGTTCCTGCGGATGCGTCTTCTGTCCGGAGAGTGGACCCCGAAGAAGTACCTTGAGCAGCCCAATGAGATTTTCCTCAGTGAGAAGCAGAAGGCGGAGGAGGCGCAGCGCGTGACGAATAAGATGAAGGCCGTGGATGCCGCGCAGAATGCGGGCTTAAACCTCACCCACCTTTTCAAGTGCGAGCGGTGCGGCAAGCGAGAGTGCACCTACTTTGAGCTACAGGTCCGTGGCGCGGATGAGCCAACGACAAAGTACGTTACCTGCTTGAACTGCAAGAACGCCTGGTCGCAGGAGTAGACACGGATGTGTTTTTTGTTGTTGTTGTTGTTGTGGGTTTTTTTTTGTAGCTGTGAAGGTATTGTGTTTTTGTGGGTGGGTGCTTATGCACAACTGAGAAGAGGGTTGGTGCCTAGGATCTTCCAACATGTTAAGAAGAAAGGAAACTCAGCGCCTCTCATCTTAGAAATTAAAAAAAAAAACCAAAGGAGAGAGTAGGAGTGCGTTGGATAGAGCTCTTCTGTTTTCCTGTGTGTGTGTGTCTCTCTCTCTCTCTAATGACGATATATCTGTTTGTTTTTCCTGCGCTCTCTCCTCTCCTTCGGTGGGGCTCTCGGTTCATATACATATTATTAAAGCAGGTGGATTTATATGTTGGGGCCAATCCTGGTACTGGTATTTGAAGTGTTGCGGACGTCGAAAATAAATATATATGGGTATCACCTAGGTTCAACGGAGGTGTGGGCGAGCATAATGTTTGCTCGTCTGAGTTACGTTCAGATGTTGTCGTTGGTAACGATGTACGTGAATTGGATGTAATTACGCTGCATCCAAGTATATCCTCCCACTCTTGTTTTTTTTTTCTCCTTTGGTTTGCTGGTGTTTGTGTTTTGTGAACGGGCTCCTCCGCGTTTGTGGGGGCTGTTGTTGTTGTTGTTGTGGACGTTGGAACAGTGAACGGGGGCGTGTGTGAACTTTCCTTCATCTTTCGCCTGTATACCTATAAAACTAAAACGAAAGCAAATAAATAAAAAACAAGAGTTGTGTTACTTCAACACGTGGAATCGGACTAGAAGCAGCCCATCCGAACAAAAAGGCGCTTTTTAATCGCCTGTGTGTATGTGCGGTTTTCATATCAGCGAGGCTCTTTTTTTTTTTTTTCGGCTTCTCCAATTATGTGTGCGCGGAATACTCGCGCTCGGTGTCGACATGTTGAAACGCTTACCGGCTTTTTTTTGCGTTGGCTCGACAAGATAGCAGTGAGTTGTGCTCAAGAGAGAACGTATTGTCACCTCTTTTTTTTTTTCTCCTCTGTATCGTATGGAGTTGTGAGCATGTGTCTTTCGTGCTGTTTGTGCAACGCTACAATGTGCGTCTCCCTTTAAATGGATACATATGCGTACACGCATCTTGGTTCAACTTCGTCTCTGTTTCACCGTCTCCCTTCTAAATTGCTTCATGATTGAATGATTTTCTCTCTCAACTCCCGTCAAATTTCTTATTATGCGTGCTTCTTTTGTTGTTGTTGTTGTTGTTGTTGTTGTCTTTGCCTATATAAACACGCCTTTCTAACGCGATACAAAACGTATCCCTGGCGGACACACACACACTCACACACACACACACACATACATATACATATATGCACATGCATGGCTCTTTAGGACCAGGCAATAAACAATCAACAAGCACACGAGGGAGAAGAACGCGCGTGCGATCGAAAGCAAACCAGTGGAGCGCATAGGCTATACATAATAGTGCAAGCACGGAACTCTGCTTCTTTTTTCTACTCTCTCTCTCTCTCTCTTACAACCTGATCGCAGCGTTGTGGGTCTTTCCTCTTTTATTGCCGATTTTTTTTTGCCGGTCGCGTCGTATATCTCCCAAAAGAAAACTTTTTCCCCTTTTCTCCTCCTCCCACTTGTTTTTAGTGTATTGTGCTGTCAGGCTTCTCTAATGTCCTCCGCCGCCGCTTTTGCCTTCAACACTTGGGTGTGGGTGAAGCAGCCTGACTATCCTTGGTGGCCTGCCATGGTGTTGGATCCCGTCCAAGCTGGCCAGGAGCTGCCGGAGGGCTGCGATTTGGTGCTGCTCTGCGGACCCAACGCCTCCGCCACTCTCGCGTTTGCCAGTGCGGCTGATGGAGAGCAGGTTCGCGCTTTCCAAGGCGCGGAAGCGGATGCCACGCTGATCCAAGACGGCCGCGCAGATGAGAGTTGTGCAGCGGCCATAGACGAAATGCTCGCTGCTGCTGGTGCAGACCCTGCCGCATCAGCATCGGCAGACCACGCCACAGCGGCCCCCGCCCCATCCCCTGGAAACGGTGACAGCGAAGGCGTCGACGAGGACGCGGTGGACTTGGAGGGGCTGCTGGCGGTTACCGAGGCTGCCACGGCTCCGTCAAGTGAGAGGAAGCACAAGAAGGAGAAGAAGAGCAAAAAGGAGAAGACGAAGTCCTCGAGCGCGAAGAAGACGGAGCGGGAGAAGAGCAAGCGGCGGCGCCATGAGAGAGAGCAGCGGGAGGCCGCAAGTGGCAGCAGCGACAGCGAGGAGGATCTCAGCGAGGTGGCCAATGAGTACGATGACAGCGACGAGAACGATGATTTGTTTCGCCGCCGCAACGGCACTGTCTCGTCACGCACGGCTGCCAAGAAGGTGAGGTACGAGCGTCAGAGCCGCTTGGAGGAGTACGGCGCGGGCACCGAGGCTGTGGCGCCGTACAGGCCCCTCTACGACCCAACCTACCTTTACCGCAAGGTGCGAAATGCCCGCAGGACGGCCACCACCCCGGAGCTGATGCGCTACGCGGCGGACCTCCGCGAAAGCATGGGCAAGTGCCTCAACGGCGCAGCGACAGCGGCAGAGCTGGAGGAGGACGCTGTGCTGCGCGTGCTGCGCCAGCTGACCAGCATCGATGTTACGGTGGCTCAGCTGCAGGCGTCGGGTATTGGTGTGGCCGTCGGTGGCCTTCTTCGCGTCTTCACGCCCACGGTCGTGCAGCTTGCTCGGGCGATCCTTAACTACTGGTTTCACTCGCTTCCGCAGAACACGCAGCAGCAGCTTGCCGCAGAGACGGAGATCGATCGCGCCTCGGTGGACACGTGTGCCAGCGGCGACAGCGCAGCCAAGCGCGAGGGCGAACTGCGCCGTCTGGGCGTGACCCTCTACGACTCCTTCACGAACGAGGAAATCAACGACGCCCCGGCCAGCGCGGATGTGGTGGAGATTTGTCGCTTGCTGGAGGAGGCGCTGGAGCAGCACTGCGATGGTGACGCGCAGAAGCAGGTGCTCCTCGCCTTTGACAAGAGCGCCAGCATTGGCAAGTCGCTGCGCCGACTCGTGCTGGAGGGCCGCATTACCGCAGAGGATGTGGTGCGACACGCCAGTGATTTGCCCGCGCTGGTTCGCAGCCATGAGCGTCGCCCGCCCAATATATTGACGCACACGTCCAACTTATCGCTGAGCATCGGGGTGGGCGGGGGCTCGCCCACGTCGCCGAACGAGGTCTTCTCGCCCAGCGGGGAAGGAGCGACGGGGAGCCCGACGTTTGGCTCGCCCACGGGTCAAACCACCACCGCACTCTATACCTGCCCGCACTGCGGTGCCAACGACGCCTACCACAGCAGCTACACGGTGCAGGCGCACGATAACATGCCCGATATCTTGCGATGCAAGAAGTGCGGCATGACGTGGAACGTGTCTGACCAGTAAGGATAGATGTGTAAAAAAAAAAAAAAGGAGACCGAAAAAAGCAGATGGAAGGGCGTTGTCAGGGGAAAGAAAAGAAAAGGTAAACACGTCTCAATGCACGCGCTGTGTGTTCTCTGCGTCTTCTTATTCTTTCGTTGGAAAGGCAGTGAACTTTGGCGATGATGTTGGCACTCGGTCGGTGTGCGTATGCACGGCGGATGCGTGTGGCCTTTCACCTTCCTCCTTCTTCCTTCCTTTGTCTCTATCTCTCTCTCTATGGCCGCTGGGCTTTGAGAGCTCTTTCCCCTTCAATTTTAGTAGTGAGTTGTTTTGGTGGCTGAGAGTGTTCAGCCGTGCGTCAATTCAGCCCAATAAGTTTGTGATTCTGTTGTTGTTTTCGTTGTTTGGTAAAGCTTAGTTGCTGTTTGATGTCTAAAACAAACAAAAAACAAAAAAAGAGGTCTCTTCAAGCCACATTTCAAGTGTATAAGCTTCTTTTCGTGAAGCAGAACGAAATGACTATAGGTGCGAGTACGTCACCGATAGAAACCATGTTTTGTCAGCCGTTTGGGTGTTTTCTTCGGACATCGCAGCTTTCACACTGTTTGCTGGGAAGGGCTTTGTTTTCTCTGCCATGGTGGCTATTGCATGAGGCAGAGTCGTTGATCGAGCAGCAAACAAAGGGAAAGTTAACGTTTGCTCACATCTCCTATGCATCAAATTAAATAAAAAAGGGGGGGCGGAAATCCGACTACGTAGAGGACCTGAGATGCGCACCACAGATACACAAATGTGTGTGTATGTTTATGAGCAGCACACAACTCTTTTCCATTTATCCCCTCTCTCACTTTTGGCCTTCTCTCTTGCTCGTGTTCTTGCTCTTTGGTACATCGTGATGGCCAGCATTGCTTCTCTGGCCGCTTCGTTCCGTCGCTGCTCGCTGCTCACAAATCACATTTAATTCAATACTAGCTGGGAAGAAAGTCTGTCGTCGTACTTCTTTACTGCTTTTGTTGTACACAAGCTGTCTCTCTGTCGCCGTTGCTGCTGTTAACGTCTTCTCTTTTTATTTAATAAAACACCTTATTGGGGGCATTTTTTGTGTGCGAAGGTTTTCGTTATCGTTTTCCCCCCTTTTTTTTTTTAAGAACCAATACTTCCTCTATCACCACTCTCCTCCGTCACCATACCCAATTCGTTTTAGGCGCCCGTTTCTCTAGTTAAAGCGAGCTGCTTCTGTTCGCTTCTTCGTTCGCCCTCTCCCTTCACTTCTTTAGCAACTGACTCTTACTATTGTTGTTGCGTTTGTTCACTATTGAGGCATTCTGTCAACACTTTCTTCTTCTTCTTTTTTTTTCGCCGTCGCTTCTCCAGTGTTCTGTAGTGTAAGCGGAAGTGGAATTGTATAAATACCCAACATTTTCCACCTCTTTTTTGCTTTGTTTTGGTTTTAACTACCCCTACTGCTTTCTCCTCCCTATCATTCATCTACTTGTGGTATCTGTGGCGCTTTGACTTTCACAGTTGTCTTACTAAAAAAAAAATCAACAAAAAAAGTTCTGCTTTCGCCTTGTCTTTTTTTTTCTGTCTGGAAGCATCACCACCTCTCTAAGTCGATACTTTTTTGGTGGTATTGCTCTTCAACATCTCCATTTTTTGCCTCTCTCAAATCCCCTGCCGCGCGTCCGGCCACACACGCGAAACAAACAAACAAAAAAAACCACACACGTGTAGCTTCTTTTTTATTCTTCCTCTTATTATTGCTGGACGAACTGTGTTAGCCAGCGTAAATGCTAAGCAACAACACCGCACCAAACAGCGGCAGCCGCGATGTGAGCCGGGCAGCGGGAGCGCAGTCTCCCCGTTCGGTGGGTCGTCGCAGTACAGGTGAAGTCGACCTCCTCGATGCCAGCGTTCCCGTGCAACGCCAGCGCGCACACCCCACCACCGATATGATCGGGACCGCGAGGTACGGTGGGACGGAGACCAGCAAGCTGTGCCCCGCCACCAAAGACGAAGACGACGCAGAGGACAGCGGCGACGTGGTCGTGCCGGCCGCCCACACCGACAACAGCGGCCGCGTTCATCCTGCGGTGGACGGCGAGGGCGAGTGCATCGTCGCTGACCGGGATGGCGCGGCGGCCGACGACACGAGCACCTGCATGGGGAACATACGCTATTTTCTTCTGCACAACGATCCTCTGCTCTACGCCTCCCTCAAGTGGGGGCTCGCCGCCTTGCTCCTCCTCTTTCTCGCCTTTGTCGTATTTGGGATGCTGTACAGTGGCATGAGCTACGGCACGACGTGCACAACATACAGCAATGCAAGCCTGACGGAGGAGAAGCCCGGGTTCTGCCACACGCGTTTTGGTACGATCCTGGGTGTCTTTGAGAACACCTACGCCTACAGCAACTGCAATGACGACTACGTGTCGATCTATGACTCGTACATGAACCTGTCCGTCCCCATCCTCAGTGCCACAGCAGGGGGCTTGACAAGCGAATCGAGGGAGTTTTACACCGGGCTGGAGTGGCAGTGCGTCGAGTACGCGCGTCGCTACTGGATGATCAACGGCCGCCCAAAGCCCGCCTACTTCGGCTCGGTCGAGTGGGCATCGGATATTTGGAATTTGACGGAGGTGCATCTTCTTGAAAATACCTCGCAGATGCTCCCATTACATCGCTACAAGAACGGAGACCGCGTCGTGCGCGATGGCCTGGAGCCGCCGCAGTCGGGGGACATCCTTATCTACCCGGTGCAGCCCAACGGCTTCCCTGTGGGGCACGTCGCGGTGATCACGAAAGTGGACATGGGCGCGGAGGGCTGTATTTACGTCGCGGAGCAGAACTGGGGGAGCGCCAAGTGGCCCGGACCTTTCCACAACTACTCCCGCAAGATCGCGCTGCACTACGACGCTGCCACCACGGCCATCATGCTGCACGACCCTGCGGGGATCATCATGGGGTGGATGAGGTACGGCTAAGATGACACTCATAAGGGGATATTAGGATGTATTCATGGGGCGCGTGTGCTTGCGTGATATAAAGAAGAAACTTATAACTAGAAAAAAGGGAAAACTATTGTTGCTGTTGTTGTTTTCTCTTTCCATTTCTCTACCTTCTCTTTTCTAGGTGACCGAGTACTCAGAAAAAACACACACAAACCCAATTTTGCTGATGTGACTGCTAAGTTCTTTTTTGCTCTGGGCTTTTCTCCCCTGTGTTTTAGCAGCCTCCTCATTCTCTTCTAGAACAAGAACAAAGAATTATCAATTTTGTGATGAGAGCTTCATCTTGGTTTCAATGCGTTTTATTATCATTATTATTATTATTATTGTGTGTGCTGCATGTAGTTGCTTTGCTTTTCTCTTCCGCATCATCTATATATATATATATATATGGTTATTTATGAACAACATCAGAAAAGGGCAAAAGAAGAAACCGAGCCGATGCCTTAGCGAAGCAGTAATGCCGGCGCTTCTTGTATTTCTACCCTTCGAGAATCATAGCGCAAAACCCGTGCAATTGCAAAAGATGAGGAAGCTTTCAATTTTGCTATTTGGCTTCTTTTCATCAAGCTTTGTCGATACGCTTTCTCTCTCTCCTCGTACCGATATTATGTTTCAAACGTACAATATATATATGTGAACAAATAAAGGGATGGCCTTTATCACCAAAAAAAAAGTTGATGTTTAGCCGTCGCACACCACTGTTGTATACCGGCCATGTGCGTGTGTGTGTGTGTGTGTGTGTGTGTGTGTTTTAGCGTGGAAAAGAAGTTGAGCACTCAAAGGGGACGTCTTCACAATTTATCAACGGGTGGCGGTAATGAAGAGCCTTAGTAGCTTTATTACTATTATGGTGTTCACGATGATGCCTGCAATTCAGCTATTTGACTGACTCTTTTTTATTTATTTATTTCGTGCAACCTCTCACACTCTTTTGTTTTCCCTCCTCCTTCTTTTTTTTCTTTTTCTTAATGTTCCTCGAATGTCAAACAATTCGAAATTTCAAAATATATCCGGAAATCAGAACAAAAAAAAAAAGAAGGTAGCAGCGCGTTTTGTTTTTCAACGTTCCACAGAGGGTATCGCAGAGAGAAGAAAAAAAAAGGCATTTCCTACTCTGTCAGCCACAGCGAACACCAATGAGGTCTTTTCTCCGACGTCTCTCTTTGCTGCGTGTGGCCGCCACACTCGTAATGGTCGTGCTTGCCGTCTCAACGGTTGCGGCGACGGCGCAAGCGTGGCAAGAGAGAGCCGTTGAGACGGCGGAAAGTCACGCCGCTTCTGCCATGGCTTCCTCATCCGCCACGGCACCAGTAGGTACGCAGCCTGTAGAGGAGCACACACCCAGCGCGTCATCCTCAGAGGAACTCTTGTCCGACGCAACGAGCTCGGCAGCATCCGCATCCTCGAAGGCCGCAGCAAGCGACCTCATATCCACAGCGAGCTCCTCCTCCCACACTACGTCAACGGGATCGTCAGCCGGCGCAACGGGCTCAGCAGGATCCACGTCTGCAGAAGACGCCACAAACGAGACTACATCCAGCACCACATCCACAGAGGAGCCCACAGAGGAGCAGACATCTACCTCCACCAGTACTTCCTCAACGACAAGCACCTCGGCACCCGAAACTTCGAAGCCGTCAAAGGACAACGACAAGAACGAAGACATTGACGACGCCAACGGAGGCCTCTCCACCTTTCTCTTTGTAGTGATCTTACTGATCATCGTTGGCGCTGTTCTGTACGGCAGCCGCGCCTTCCCACGTGTGTGTCCCTTCTCTCGCCGTGCCGGTGGTGGCAGCGGTGGGGGCGGACGTGGCCAGCCGCCGCACACGCAGCAGTACGCTCGCCTGGATGGCGGCGCCTTCTACGGCGACGAGGAAGATTACCGCGGGATGGAGCCCAGTTTTGCCGCTGCTGGCGGTGGCAGCCACCACGCGCACGGCTCTCTTGGCCGCCCCTTCAGCCCACCGAAGCGCGGTGGTGCTGGGGCGGCGGCGGGCGATGGCGCCGCTGACATTATCGTGGAGATGCAGGAGAAGCTGAAGAGCGCCGCTGCGGTCGCACCAGCCGGGCCACCGATGGGTGTGCTGGTCTCCTCTCCCTTTGCACCGCAGGATAAGGCCGTCCATGCATCGGGTGTGGTGGACCGCAACCCTGCTGCGCTGGACGCCCTCTTCCACGACTCCGCCATGCCCGCCCACCACACGCCCGCGCCAGTCCCGCTGCCCTCGAAGCATTCACTGAAGACGATGCGGAAGGGGAAGTTGGGGCCCTCGACGAGTGTCTCTCCATTTGTGTCCGCAAGGGCGGGGAGTGACGGGGCGGCGGGGCCTCGCGTGCCCACGTCCAGGAACGCGGACAACAACCCTAGCGGCGCTCCGCAGAAGGGGGAGTGGGGATGGTCAGATGAGGAGGCGGAGAAGTGAAAACTTAAAAAAGAGAAACGTAAAATCAAAAAAAGAATTAAGAGAAAGAAGCGTCAATCCTTCGTAGTGCATTATCCGTAGGAAGTAAAGTGAGAATTGGGCATCTCTACACGCGGTCCTCATCTTTATTTGATCTTTGTTTGTTGCTGTTGCTGGTGCGTACATCTATGCACAGAACATTTTTAAAAAAGTGTGACTAATGTGCTTTTTCCTTTCGCTGCTTATATTAATTTTATCGTATGCCTCTCGCGTTCTCCGCGGTGGAAACAGCCGAAGAGAAGAATCCTGAGCTCTTCCTTCTTGTTTGATATTGTTGTTGTTGTTGCCTGTTTGTTTGTTTGTTACTATGCGATGCCTTTCGGATCTTCTGGGAATGGCTGAGTTTTTTTTTTCTGTTTTGATTAATACTGCGATCTATTGAACAAAAGTGCGCGTGTCTTCACTTCCTCTTTTTTTTTTAATACTTCTTTTTACACCAGGGAAAAAGAAGGGGGTGAAAAAAAACCCGGTGTGGATGGGCTCACAAGTCCCTCATCTCCCCTCCTCGGTTTCAACCAGCGCAGCGGTAAAGGCCCCCTCACCCCTTCTGTTCCCTCTATTTCTGTGTCTGTTTGTTTCTGCCGTCTCCTTCTCCTACCCCCTCCCTCTTAGCTGTTCACCGGACAAAGCGTAGTGTGTGTACATGGGCACGTGTGAACCCTCGATTGTTGTACTCAAGTGTGGCAAAAAAGTTTTCTAATTTTTTTTATTTTCACAGCTCTTTTTGTTTGTTGTTGTTGTTGTTTATGTTTTCTTGACCATTATTTCACAATTTTTTTTGTCATTGATGGACTCGTATCTAGACGCTCCGACGAGCGTATGTCTGCGAGTTTAAATTCTATTAATCAAATCTAAAAATCTATATATATATATATATATATATATATATGAAGGCTCGGCTTCAGTAGCTCACCAGCGTTTTGGTTCTTTGCTGTTGATCTCTTTTTCTTCTTCTTTTGGTATTGCTTTTCTGTTAGTTTGTTTGTTTGTTGTGCTTTACAAGTATCATGCGAGTATGTAGAGCTTGTCCATGTGAAAGCATCTTCGTACCGGTCAAAAGGAAGTGACTGCACATTCGAAGCATCTTTTTGTGTGATGTGGAGGAACGACAAAAAAAAAACAGGAAAAACTGAACCTAGAAACCAATTATGTCGACAGCTATGGGTTAGGTGGGGGGAGGGGAAGGCGCGTTTAAACACTCATACGCGCTGTCTCCGTATCTTGTTCCAGGAGTGGCAAAAGAAAGAGGTGCAAATGACCTTTCTCTTCATTGCCATCGTTTCCTTTTACGTTTGTATCGGCAGCGGATACGCACAGAGAAATCATCAGCCTCCTCCTGTGACACATGCGTTGTAACCCTGCCGTTTAGTCACTCTATTATTATTTTTAAGAGCTATATCGCATTGCTCTCTTCTGTTTCTTCTCTCTTTCTCTCTCTCCCTCTTTGGTTGGTTCTCTCTCTCTCTCTCGTAATTTCGCCGCAAGCATCCGTCCAAGAAGAAAAGAAAAACTCATTCGTCTTATAGCCGCGGCTGTCCCGCACTGCGATGGGTTCAGGCTGCTCCCTCTGCGCGTGTGACCCCCTTCTCACATGTGACTCCTTACCCGTTGCCCGCAGCTTCCGCCGTCGCCGCGCCGCTGCCAGAAGAACCAACAGAAGCTGCGGAGCACCTGTTGCGCATTTAATTCCCACCTCCCGCGTCTCCCATGACCTGCTGTACGCTAACGCCGCTGACAAGCAGGCCCACCCAACACGTGCTCCATCCTGGATGCGTGAACATTCGCCCTTGCTGTACAATGGTCTCGGCAGCGATAAGGGTGGCTCTAGGAGGGAAAGTGTGGGAGAGAGGAACGGCGACGTGGATCGGCGTGGGAACGCAGGTGAGGGAGCGCTTGATGCGGTGGCGGCAGCGCAGGACACCGTTGTGGCGATGTTTCATGGGTATTTCGGACTCGCAGAACGTCAGCGCAGCGAGCGATTAAAGCAGATGGCTTATCCACTGTGAAAAAAAAAAACCCGAAGCACATCGAATGGAGTCCGGAAACTTTGATTCTCAGTTTAATGTCTCTGCTCTTTGTTTATTCATTAATTTTACTGCTTTTTGTTTTCCTTTTTCTACCTTTCAGTTCTGCTCTGCTGTCGTTGTGTGTGTGCGTGTGTGTGGGAGTTTGTGGGTGTGTGGGCGATCCTTTTTTTTCCCCCTATTGTTGTTTAATCGCTGCGTTTTCTGCATTGCAGTAGTGATGCTTAAACCGGTTTTTTTTTTTCTCTCCGTTTTTGTCTCCCCACGTGATACTTCTGCTCTTGCCTGTCTCCCACATCTTGCCTCACGATCTCCCTTTCTCTTCTGCTGCTACAGAACGATGTGTGTTGCCTGCTCCGTTGTCCCTTACTGTTTGCTTGAATGAAGGCGTGGTGTCAGCCGCTGCACCTGCTTCTTCTCCCCTCGATACTTTTCTCCCGCCCCTCTGCCTCTTTGCGAGAGCGGCAAGGTTGAACCACTGGCAACTACAGACTATTATTCAACGTGGTTCGTGCCGTCTTCTCCCTACCTCTATCCTCTTCTTGGTTGATCCTTGTTGCATCACCCTTCTGCTTTCCCGTGACACTTCACACCCACGTACACACACGCTGCAGGAAAAACTGCGCCATGGCTGGGGAGCTGCAGCGACTGCGATGCATCGCGGTGGAGGGCATGTCGAACCTCCGCAACCTCGGCGGCTATCATACCACAGACGGCTCCAAGAGCACTAAGTGGGGTGTCGTGTACCGCAGCGATCAACCCTCTAACGTCCCTGCTGCTGTGGCACAGGCCACACTGGTGGAGCGCCTTCACATCCATCACACGATTGACCTGCGGGATAGCACTGAAATCAAGACAAAGAGCTATTCCATGGCGAATATCGACCGCCATGGCGTGCCCATCGATATGAGTCGCATGAACGAGCTCCTGGCACCGGGCGAGGATGCCAACCAGGGTGATGTGGCCGTGCGCCTCATGTGCAACTACTACCGACACCTCGTGACGACTCACGGTGTGGCGGTAGGGAAGGCCATCAAAACAATGCTCCACACAAGCCCTTCCAGTGCAAATGCAGTTCTCTTCCACTGTACGGCGGGCAAAGACCGCACCGGGTGGACGATGTACGTGCTCCTCTCGCTGCTGGACATCACCGAAGAGGACAAGCGGGAGGACTACACGTTGACGCAACGCTGCTTCAAAATCCCAAAGGAAGCGTACGAGTATGACGGGGCCGCTGACTTGACCAAGGATGCCTTTGATGCTTTTTGGGGCGTTTCCTTGAACTATCTGGACGCTGCGGTGGAGGAGGTGAACAAGTTAGGCGGCATGGAGGCGTACGCGAAGTCACATATGGGCCTCACAGACGCCGATATCCAGCAGCTGCGGGACGTGATGCTGGAGGACCGTGCAGGCTTGTGATGTGAGTGAACCGTTTTCTGTCGTTTTTTTTTTCTTTTTCTCTCTCAGCTGCGACATCCTTTCAATTCCTTTGCGCATTCAAAGCTTTTTTTTGATTTTTTTCCTCTTTTGCGCTTCTAGCGACAGGGAGAAAGAGCGTATAATCATCTCCTACACCGCACTTTACCTGTGCTGTTGTTGTTCGCTTTCAAAAAGGACTTTTGGCGACGCTCCCATAACGCGCAATAGCAGATGGACGCATTGCCCTAAAGTATTGTCTGCTCCTCTCTCTCTCTCTCTAACATCGCCGTCTTACTGCTCTCTGTTTCTCCTTGTGGGCGTCTTGGTTAACAGCCACTTTGACTTTCATTTTGACTTGTGGAAGAACTTAATCGAAAAGGAGGCCATTACCACACCTGACACATTGATCAGCTATCCCACATACACACACACACACACACACACAAATATATACATATATATATATATATATATATCAAAGAGTATTAAACAAATCGAAGAGAGCGTGAAAGTCACATATACATTCAAGCTTATAGCAGCCTCTGCACCTCTTTCCCTTTTTTTATATATGTTTTGTTTCTTCCTCCTACACGCCTCGAACTATTCTGTTACTTCTTTTTTGTTTGTTTTCAAAATAGCTTAAGCTGTTATTTACTGTGCGTCTGCACACACACACATACACACACACATACATACATACACACTATCCCACACGTGTGTGTACGTTTACTTTTGCATTTTCTTGCATCTCCTCTGCTCTTTTGTTTCTCGGCATTGCTGGTTGTCTTACTATCAATATCATTTTTTTTTTCTTTAATCGCTTGGTCGCCTCCCACTGCCACGCGACACACCACATCAAGTTGTCAAAAAAAAAAAAAACGGGTAATTGAAGGACTAGCAACGCTGTGTCTCTCGCATTTCCGTAGCATTATGACCTCCGAGATCCAACGTCAGCGACACATTGAGCTGGAAGGCACCACGAACCTTCGCAACCTCGGCGGCTACCGCACAAGGGATGGCACCAAGACCACCAAGTGGGGCGTCTTGTACCGCTGCGACCACCTGACCGAGATCCCACCCGAGAAGGTGCAACGCGTGTTGGTCGATCAACTTCACATCCACGAGGCTTACGACCTGCGCTCGCACAAGGAAGTGGTGGCGAAAAACTACAACTTTCCCAACATCACCCGCCACAGCGTTGGGGTAGATCCCACGTGCATTGCCGACTTCGTCAAGCGTGGAGAGGACATGACAAATGGACGGACCGTCTTCCGAGCGATGGAGGCGGTGTATAGGCAGATGGTCACGGACTACGGCGAAACCTTTGGCGCCATTGTGAAGGGCATCGTCAAGAGCAAGCCGTCCACCGATAACGCGACGCTCTTCCACTGCACGGCGGGCAAAGACCGTACCGGGTGGACGTCCTATCTCATTCTCACACTGCTCAAGATCAACGAAGATGATAAGCGCAAGGACTACCTGCTGACCAACACGTGCTTTCGAGCTCCGCAGAACGCCACCGATTACACCGGTAACCTCGGGATGGGAGAGGAGGCGAAGAAGGCCCTCTGGAGCGTCTGCGACCAGTTTCTGGATGCTGGCATTGACGAGGTGGACAAACTTGGTGGAGTGGATGCGTACGCGAAGTCACACATGCGCCTCACTGACGACGATATCCACCAGCTGCGGGAGCTACTTCTGGAGTAAAGAGGGCTCAGATGCAGCAAAGAAAAAAAAAAGGTAAAGCTTTAGCGACCGCGAGTTCAATCAACAAACAAAAAAATGACAAGAAACGGTACATTAATGTAAACAATGATTTCTTTTGCTCTCTTTTCTTTTTCTTTTTGTTTTCTATGAGAGGTGCACTTCTCAACCGAAAGCCTTTTTTTTCCTCTTCCTCTTTCTTGCGTAGGTGAATAATGCGTAGGTCTCCCCCTTCCTCTTCTGTTAATGTCGTCAATGCTTTCCCCTACGCTCTTCTTCTCATTTCGAAGAAGTTGGATACGCTTTCTGTTATCTTTCTTCTATTCTTGCTGTCTGGTTCTCACACAGAACTTAAAAAAAAAAAAGGGGGCACTGTTTTGAGCACCATCTGCCAGAACCGGGGATGTGACGCATCCATGGCATTTAAGCGAATCACACTCCGGCCTTTAATTGTCTTCCGCATATAAGGTTTGCCGAGCTTCATGTGTAACAGGGAACAACGACCACACAAGGCTGAAACGGAAGCTCTTTTTTATATTTTTGACTTTACCCTTACGTTGATGCTTTGTCACACCCACGTTACAATTTGCGAATGTATGACATGTTCCACTTCCCTCGTCGCTTTACTTCTATCCCTTTCTCTCTCTGCCTATTTTTTTTTGTTTTTTTTTTTTAATGCTGTGATTGACCGTCACTTTCTCTCTCTCACTCTCTCACTATGCATTCACTACTTGTTTCCCGATACGCGACCTGCATCTGCGCCATTTTCTCCGCAAGACGCACCATCACATAGTGGAGTCCGTTCAACCCACATGCACACATATCGACCAATGCTCTCCGATATCCAGCGCCAGCGTCACGTTGCGCTTGACGGCACCACGAACCTTCGCAACCTCGGCGGCTACCGCACAAAGGATGGCACCAAGACCACCAAGTGGGGCGTCTTGTACCGCTGCGATCAGCTGGCCGAGGTGCCGGCCGACGTGGCCCAGCGTGTGCTGGTGGATCAACTCCACATCCGTGCCTCGTACGACCTGCGCGGCGCCAAGGAGGTGGCCGCGAAGTCGTACAACATGCCCAACATCACCCGCCACGCCGTGCCGGTGGAGCCCTCCCAAATTGAAGCCTTTATTAAGCGAGGAGAGGACATGTCCAAGGGTGAGGTGACCTTCCGGGCCATGCAGGCGGTGTACCGCCAGTTTGTGGTGGAGTACGGCGCCGTCTTCGGCAACATCATCAAGAGCATTCTGACCAGCAAGCCGTCCGCTGATAACGCCTCGCTCTTCCACTGCACCGGTGGGAAAGACCGCACCGGGTGGACGGCCTACATGCTTCTCACGCTGCTCGACATCAACGAAGAGGACAAACGCAGGGACTACATGCTGACTAATACGTACTTTCAGCGTCCCAAAACGGCGTTCAATTACTTTGGAACGATGAGCGCGGATGCCATGAAGGCGCTGTACAGCGTCTATGAGGCGTTTCTTGATACCGCGTTGGAGGAGGTGGATAAGCTGGGCGGCATGCATGTCTACGTAAAAGTGCACATGGGTCTCACAGACGATGACGTCCAGCAGCTGCGAGACGCACTCTTGGAATGAGAGAAGACACGGAGAAAGGGGAGCGAAGGAAAATGCTGTCACTTCGGCTCTTCCAGTTCAGTCATTACACATCCTTTGTTTCTAAGAAGAAAGTTGATAATAAAAATAGAAGTAAAATCGTTCCCATCTCATTGCATTGCTATAAGTGGAAAATCCATGCATGGAGCCTCTCTATTGCTACCCTTCAGCACACGCGCATATATATGTAACAGTGTTGATGCTTCTCATTACAATGGCTGTCAAACTTTCCATATGTATATTCGGCTTTAATAGCGCATGAATTATGAAGGCGCAGGTGATCGAGACAAAACGCCAACACTGTCCTTCCCAGTATCTTCGTGTCGCATGGCTTACTTTTCCCGATTTATCTCCACCCCATGTTTCTGTACTCCCTCAGCCACTGGCGACCTCTACACACAAACACAAACACAACCGCACCTTGTCGAATACGCGAACGAGAAGAAAGCCGAGTGCGCTTCCCTCGTCTTCGTTCTTGTCGAAATACACACGATTTGTGATAAACACAAAGCTAACTGGTAGCTTGACTAGACTTATCGACAATTACTCCATTTAGAAAAAAAAAAGATAAAGTACAGTGCAACACATATCGACCAATGCTCTCCGATATCCAGCGCCAGCGTCACGTTGCGCTTGACGGCACCACGAACCTTCGCAACCTCGGCGGCTACCGCACAAAGGATGGCACCAAGACCACCAAGTGGGGCGTCGTGTATCGCTGCGATCAGCTGGCCGAGGTGCCGGCCGACGTGGCCCAGCGTGTGCTGGTGGATCAACTTCACGTCCGTGCCTCGTACGACCTGCGGGCAGACAAGGAGGTGGCCATTAAGTCGTATGACATCCCCGCCGTTCAACGCCATCACGTGCCCATTGAAACCAATCAGATGATGCACTACATTGAAGCGGGCGAAGACTTTCGAGAGGGTCCGGTTACCTTCCGCATGATGCAAGGCCTCTACCGCGAGTTTGTGCGCTCGTACGGTCCAACAGTCGGGGCGATCATCAAAGGCATCGTAACCAGCAACGCGTCCGCAAAGAACGCGACGCTCTTCCACTGCACGGCCGGCAAAGACCGCACCGGGTGGACGGCCTACGTGCTTCTCACGCTGCTCGACATCAACGAAGAGGACAAGCGCAAGGACTACCTGCTGACCAACACGTACTTCAAGACACCGAAGGACGCGTACGACTACCTTGGCGGGCTGGGCATGACGGAGGATGCCATGAAGGTTTTATGGAGTGTGTACGACGAATTTCTGGATGCTGCGGTGGAGGAGGTGAACAAATTCGGTGGGGTGGAGGCGTACGCGAAGTCACACATGGGCCTGACAGACGCCGATATCCAGCAGCTGCGGGAGCTGCTTCTGGAGTAGAGACCAAAAGGAAGGGAGGGGAAAAAAATTATTAATTGTTATTGACATTCTTCTTTTCATTCTTATCGCTAAAAAAGACAAAATACAAGCTGGGAGTGAGACACCAGATGCCTACTTACCTGTTTTCGGAGTTTAACTTCATTGACTCAACGCTGCCCCTTTTAAAGAGGAAGCGCGAAGCGATTAGCGCGCTGAACATCTATGTGTTTTGTTTGAGGCTCGCAAACGTGCCTTGACTTTTTCTTAGTGCACTCCCAATTTGTTTTCTTCCGATATCGAATACTCATTCCTCTTGGTGCACATATGTATTTGCTGGTGTTTTGTTACTCGCTTGAGCATCACAAGTACGCGCCGCGCTGCGTCCTCAATGAGATGATTTCCTCCTCTTACAGTCAGAAAAAAATTGGGGAAAACAAAACAAAAATCCACAGTGTCGCATTCAGTAATACTAATAAAAAGAAAAAAGAAATTGCTCACCATTCGTCCTATTCTAAATAAAGAAGATTCGTGTCCCTGATATATTTAGTCGTGGTTCTTTTTCTTTTCTTTTTTGCTATCACAAAACCTTTTGAGAACTTTTTCTTTGTTTTTGTTATAGGCGTTTCCCCTATCGTGCGTTCCACGAGAAATTGTGAAAGGAGCCACATCTCTCTCTCTCTTTTTCTCTCGTCTTTCACTCTTGTTGGCTTATCGTCTATTGCTTCGCATTGGAAAGTTTTGAGAACCAAAAGAAAACAACCACACTATCTCTTTATCGTAGAGACTCAACACTTGCATATGGAACAGGTATCATGTGCACGTACACCGCTAGGCGATCATTGCAGATTCTTTAACACCTGCGCTTCCATGTTGGGTGTGCGTGAAAAAAAAAAAAAATGTTTGCCCTTTACGTTGACAGTGCATGGTCTACCAGGTGGGAAAAGGAGTTGAAACCATGCGCGTCTTCCTGCTCCTCCTTCTAATCTTGCCTCAATCGATGTTCAGTATCTCTGAGAGAAGCAACACCTATCTTCTTTCTCGTCTTCGTACTGCAGAAGGTAGCATTGCTTTCTCCCTCCCTCTATTTTTATTCTTCATTTTGTATGTTGTGCACCAGGGAACAAGCTTCTGCTCAATCAACTTCCTACTCTCAACCTCGCCTCCTCCACTTCTCTTTCGCGTCGAACTGCCTCGCCGTAACGCAAATATTATTGAATGCGTTTACGTGGAAAAACACACACAACAAAAAAATTATCTCCGCGCGTGTGTACTTGGGCACTTCTTTTCGCTTTGGTGCTTTCCTATTCAGTAAGCCATCAGCTCAATCTAAAGCTATTCAGTGAAATCGCATCCACAAAAGCTCTCAACAAAACTCTTCCTTTTTTATTATTATATTCAAAACATTTTCTTTCTCATTTTTTCTCTCTTCGCAACCCTCTCAGAATTTTAATAAAGGTTTCGCATCACGCATCACTCCTCGGACCGATACTGCAAAGGCAATCGAAGGTTCATTTCCGCATTTGGATAATTCTTTGCCTTGTTTAAACGCTTATCATTCCAACACTCTTTTTTTTTTTTGTCTGTTTATTTTTCCCCCTTTTTTTTTATGTGCGTTGGCTTCGATAAGTCTCAAACATTGCTTTCTTGATCTCCTCCCTTTCTTTGTATCATTATTTCTCTTCTGAATTCCACTAGCTGGATTGTACTGATCTCCATCCAGCACACACACACAAACTCTTAAAAAAAAAAAAAAAAGTAACTGTTTTTTGTTTTGCTTTTCCAAAGGTAACCAAAACCATTGTGAAAAACGCTCGAATATTTTTCTTCTTTTTTTTTGCGTTCCTTCTCCTGTCCTCTCTTTTTGTTCAGACCGTCTCACGCTGAAGCCTGTGTATTGGAGAATTCCTCCTGCTCTGCCTTCCGTAGTAAGATCGAAGAACACCATCCCACACACACACACACACCCGAGAACAAAAAACAAAAGGGCGAAAACGTAAGATTCATGTTATCGCCACTACAGCAACAGCGTCACGTTGCGCTTGACGGCACCGTGAACCTTCGCAACCTCGGCGGCTTCCGCACAAAGGATGGCAGCAAGACTACCAAGTGGGGCGTCTTGTACCGCGGTGACTGCCTGGACAGCGTCCCCTCCGATGTAGCCCAAACAATTCTTGTGCGGCGCCTGCACATCCGCAACGCCTACGATCTGCGCAGCAAGCGGGAGGTGGCGATGCATTTTTATCAAATCCCCAACATCAACCGCTACGCCGTGCCCATCGACACGCAGCACGCGGCGCACAGCCTGCAAGTCGGAAACTGGCTGAAGGACTCGGAAGCTGCTGTGAAGGGCATGCAAGGCATTTATCGTGGTTTTGTGCACACGCACGGGCGTGCCATCGGGGCCTTCATCAAGGGCTTCCTGAACAGCAAGCCATCCATCGACAACGCGACGCTCTTCCACTGTACGGCGGGCAAAGACCGCACCGGGTGGACGTCTTATGTGCTTCTCACGCTGCTCGATGTGAGGGAGGAAGAGAAGCGGGAGGACTACAACCTGACGAACCTCTACTACGAGTGCCCCCGAGACATCGCCGAATACTTGCGTTGCAAAGGCATGAGTAAGGACGTCATGTCGGCTTTGTGGACCGCCTTCGACGAGTTCGTGGACGCAGCGGTGGAGGAGGTGAACAAGTTGGGTGGCATGGAGGCGTACGCGAAGTCGCACATGGGCCTCACAGACGCCGATATCCAGCAGCTGCAGGATGTGATGCTGGAGGACGCACGTGGACCAGCTTGACCGTTAAAGCGCAGTGGACTTCCTTTTGTCTTTTCCCCTCTTTTCTCAGGTGTTGTGCATCTTCATCCCGAAGTTCAGCCTACACCAGGACCGCACTTATTCCCCCGGTCACTGTGTGTTTGTGTGTGCTGTTTACACAGTGAGTATATATATATCTAGATATGTACACACGTGCGTGCACAAACGCATAAGCTCATACTTTTTGCACGTTCACTCTGTGTTCTCCCTTTTTTTTTTTTTTTAACTCTGTGTGTGTGACTTAAGCTGATGAAAAAGAGAAGAGGACCGAAAAAACGTTATAGCATCGCTGTTCTCGCTCTACTTCGGATTTTTATTATTATTTTCCTCCTTTTCATAAAACCTTCGCCATAGCTCGCGTAACTTCTTTGTCTTTTTGTTTCACGTTGATCAGTAGCGTATGCATGAAGCACTGTCTCCTTGAGAAAGCAGCTCATCTTATGCTTCTTTTCTTTTTTCTTTCTGTCCCTTCTGCTTTTCCTGTTGTGCTGCTCTCACCCACTAACATTTATTTTTCTCGCTTCTTTTAGCTGTTGTCATCTCTTTATCTTTTCTTCATGGCAACTGCGAATCGATTTTTCATCTTTCCCTCTCTTCTTTCTTGCTATGTTCTCTCCCTTAGCTGCTTCCTTGCTCCCTTTCCTTTTTCAAAGGAAGCGGACATTTCTTTTTTGTTTGTTTGTTTTAAGGCTTTATCTTTTTTTTTCTAATTTTTCCCTCAACGTTTCTATTGCCGCTCTCCAACCAACACGCGAAGGTCGGAAACTGACAACACATACGTCTATCTGCCTTAATACTTTCTTCTTCCTTTTCCCCCTCTCTCACTCTTTGCCATCCTTCACTGCTCCCCTCTCTCTCTCTCTCTCTCTCTCTCTCTCTCTGACTGTTTAAACAAACCCGTTTCGTTTTGTTTTTCGCCTGCTGGACGTCAGTGCCGTCTGCGCTGATCTTGCTTCGGCGGAACTCTTAATTCACCCCTCGACGTCTTTTGAAATAAATACTTTTGTTTTTATTTTGTTTATTTTTATGTTTCTCATGCAGTAGGCGTGTTTAGAGAGAAGATGAATTTTTTTTTTTTACCACATACGTAACGTTCATCCTTTTGCTCGCCTTCCTGTTTCTTCGCTGTTCTTCTTCTCTTGTCCAACGCTTCTCTTTTTTTCTTTTAAAAAGAAAGGCCACTGCCGCTAAATGATTTAGATGAATGCTTGCTGGGTGAGAGAAAAAGAATCTTACACAGCATCATTCTGCCATCGCTTCCCTCTATTGATGCTTCGCTGGCTTAAACCTTCTCGCATTTTGTTTCTTCTTTCTCTCTCTCCGTTTTCCGCTTTTGTTTGTTCTTTAACATAGAAGACAGCGCACGCACGTTTTTTTGTATTCTTTCTCTTGTTTCTTTTTTCGCATGTATTTTTCCCCTTCGCTTTGTGTTCTTTTGCTGTTGTTGTTGTTGTTGTTTTCTCTTTTGCCGTGTTTGTGTCTCGGCTTCCACGTGAACAGAGTGGGATGCAAGAGGACTCAACAACAGGATGGAAAGGAAGTTTACTCCCATCTGCGGGTGCGAAGTATCTTTTCTTTTCTAGCCAGAGAGAAAGCGGTGTCACATACCGAGTAATTTTTTTTTTTTTGCTTTATTAAAAACGTTGCAGAATGGAGTTTCGCATTTCGACTAGATCAGGTCACCATCTCTGCACGAGAGAACAATTCTCTTTTACTTTATTAATGAGTTTTCATTTCTCTCTCTCTCTCTCTCTCTACATCTGTATCATCAAGCACTTGTATACTCGATAGTTGCTCAATGATGGCCCTGATGAATAAATACACCTCCCCATGCTTTTTTTTTTTCTTTTCTCTCGTTTCTCGCTTACTGTTATACATTCAAATATTATTTTCTGTTGATTTTCGTTTTGTGTTTTCATGGGTTTGGTGAAGACTTGCGGGCATGTACACCTTAACCCTTAAACAAAAACAAAAAACGGCTTTGAATTTATCGATGCAAAGGCGATAGAGGTGTACATCATCATGGAACATCAAAAATGGAAAACGGTCGTCCAGATTGCGTCCTTTAATCATAACTGCTGTCCTTGTGAACAAACAAAAAAAGGTGTGTGTTTAAGCACACGTTGTCGTTTGATTGTAATTCTCTCTTTCTTTGATCAGCCCTTTGCTGCGTGTGAAGGTAAGGACAAGGACACACACACACACACACACACACACAGTGAAACAATTGCTGCTGACTCTATACTTTCTCACTGCTCACCATTGAATCTTCTTTAATCTCTCCCCTCGCTCCCTTTCGTTTCCTCGCTGCATTCATCTAGCGCATTTATACCACCAATACACGTGTTGATACAGTGTAACCACACACACACATACACACAGAGAGAGAGCAGTTTCAGAGGACCACAGTAGTTGTTGACACCTCAACGTAGTCATCTACTGTGCATACCACCATGCGCAGTCGCCGCGCACACTCCCACAACGAGGTCGCCGCCAGGGGGGAAGATAATGAGGTGACGTTGCCCTCAGCCTCCAGCGTGCACAGCGCAGCGCCCCTCCTCGGACACCATCGCGACCGCCCGCTGAACGTGAAGGACGCCGCGTTGTGCGACGAGTACGCGCTCCGCCTGCGCAAGCAAGCCGAAGACAATGAATGGCGCCGGTCACCCTTCTGGCGCATGCGGTGCTCGCCGAGCATCCTGGTGGGGCTGCTGATTTGGATCATCGTCGGCGTGGTTGTATACACACAGGTGCAGAATGGATTAGGCAGCGAGGAAGCAGCGCCGGCGAACGCCAGTGCGCTTATCACGATCGACACCGCTCTTCCCGAAGGCTGTCGCGGAGACTTCTGTCTAGAAGAGGGGGGCACAGAGCCCTTCGGCGCCGTCCTCGGCGCGCACAACGGCGTCTACGCGTATAGCAACTGCTACGCTCACAGCTGTGTATCCTTTCTCGATTTTGAGTATCCCATCCCCCTGCCCCCGGGCTCGCACACCGCCCTGGACGACCCGAAGGCCACAACACGGCTCATGCGTACGGGTATGCGTTGGCAATGCGTCGAATACGCCCGGCGCTACTGGATGTTGCGTGGAACGCCGGCCCCGGCCGTCTTCGGCTCCGTCGATGGCGCAGCGGACATGTGGGACCAGCTGGACTACGTCACGCTGCTGGACAACGTCACGACGGCCCCGTTGTACAAATATGCTAACGGGGCGGCACTCGGCTACGGCGGCAGCGCGCCACGCGTGGGCGACCTCATGATCTACCCTCGTGATGGAGAGGGGAAATTCCCCTTCGGCCACGTTGCGGTGATTGTGGGTGTGCAGCTGCCGGATGCGTGGGAAGATGGGATGCCAGCGGAGCCGCGGCAGGGTCGTGTGTTCATTGCGGAACAGAACTGGCACAGCAACCCGTGGCCCGGGCCGTTCCACAACGCCTCCCGCACGCTGCCGCTGTGGGTGACGCCGTCCACGCAGGAGTCACCGCGTCGATACACCATTCACGATGACTATCACACCATTCAGGGTTGGATGCGCTACGGAGATGCGTAAGTATGTGGGGACAAGCGAGAGAGAGAGGGAGAGAGATGAACGTGCCTGTCAGATTTGTAGCTGGGCTTACTTTTGCATGTTGCTGTTGTTGCTTTTGTTCTGGCATAGGGAAGAGACGTGGCCTGATGTATTTGGCCCGGAGAGCTCCTTCACACTTCTTTCTCTCTCTCTCTCTTTAAACGAGTCCTCCCGCATGGCGATGTCAACACCGCTTGCGTTGGGTCGTGGGCTTTATTTTTTTTTTCATGGGTTTTTTTTTTCATGCCTATACCCGCTCTGCAGCTTCTGTAAAAACATTTTTATGAAATTTCTAATCTGCAGGAGCCAATTATTGAAACCATAACAAAAAGGATAGGAAAACACATCTATGACCGTTGATCCTCGCACTTCTGTGGAGTAGCTCAGCTTCTTCAAGGTCGCCATCATTGAACACACATCTGTCCGTCACGTTTCCCTTTGTTCGTTGCCAAATAATAATAATAATTGAACTACTTAATGCGCGATGTTTGCATCTCTCGAATTGAAATAAATAAAAAAGGCTCTGCGCGCACTCTATGCGGTCTTGTCCACTGCCCTTTCTCTCTCTCTCTCTCTCTCTCTCTTGGCAGTTGCATCCTTCGTTTCTCTGTGTCGCTTCCTCTGGTCCCTGTGCCCCCCCCCCCCCACCTACTTCTCTCTCTGTCTTTCTCTCCGTCTCACACTACGCCGCAGCAAAACAAAGCCCAATCTCCTTATCGCAAGTTGCACTCCAAGTGTTCCTTCCTCGCAAAGGTCATTTAAACAAAAACAAAAGATATATATTTGCAGGTAACAACGCATTCTTCTCTTTTTCAAACCGAAAAAAAAATTCTTAACAAGTGCTGTTATCCGCTTTCTCAATAGAGCTGACAAACCCTTACTCCCTTGTTTTTTTTTTTGTCCTTCCCACGTGTTGTCCTATTTTTTTCCGCTGCGTCGACCCAGCTCACCTAAGTTGTATCTGAGAGTATTGCTATAAATAAAATTTGCAGCAAACTCAAACAAACACATAAACTACAAGAAACAGAAAAAAAAAACATTTATATATTCGGCTTCCATAATACCTTTTTTTTTTTTACTCGTATCCTGGTGCGTTCTCGTGTGTGACCGCTTACGCTATTTGCTCCTTTGTTGTCTTTCACTGTTATTTTTGTGTTCTTTCTTGTGTCCTCCCCTTCTCCTCCCTTGCGCGCGAGTCTGTTTGTCGACCAACACAGCTGAGCGGCTTGCTTAAGATCTCCCTTGTTGATCACCGGCGTGGAAGAACGGTCGAGAACTTTGTTTTTCATTATTGTTATTATTCGGTATTGCCATTCGTCTCAACTTGTACCCATTTCTTTTTTTCTTGTTGCTGTTGCTGTTTTCCAAGTCACCTGCGTTTCAACAGAATCCTTGAAAGTGCCTTGTGCAGCAGAGCCAAATACCTCTTCCAAAAGAGCACTTGCTGCGTCTTGGCTTCTTTTTTCTTCTTCTTCTACCTACTTTCTTTCTTATTTGCTGTTTAGCACACCCGCGCATTAACCATTACGGTATCCGAAAAAAAAAAAGCGAGCGATCTCTTTTTTTTTTTTTTAAGATCAAACCAATAAAGTAAAACTACAAGTCACTGAAATGCGCACTTCACCGCACGACTCCGCGGAAAGCCTGGGCAGCGCACGTCCGCGCACGCCGAAGCCGCGCCCGCAGCCGCTGGACCTGCCGCAGGACAACCGCTACGGCACTTTCGACAACGCGGATAACGCCGACCGTCAGCCCGGCACTGGTGCGGGAGGCAGTCGCCGTGGCAGCCGAGCCGGAGGCACGCGTGACAGCACGGAATCGGGCCCGCTGTGGAATTACGTGACTTCGCCCCACTCCCCTCTCATTCAGATTCGCGACCACTGTCACCAGCAGTGGGTGGCGGTGCTGCTGACCTTCCTGCTGCTCGCCATCACCGTGTACTTCGTCTTTGGGCTGTCAGCGCCGATGCGGGCGGAGCGGTGCGTGACGCCCTTTGGCACGCTGCTGGGGGACAGCGGCAACATCGGGGCCTACAGCAACTGCCGCACCAGCTACGGCGGAGACCGAATGGACCACTTTGTCTCGAGCAGGCTGCAGCGCCTCTATACCGGGTCGAAGTGGCACGCCCTGGAGTACGCCCGGCGGTACTGGATTATCTCGTTCCTCCTTACCTTTCCCTCCATGCCCGCGCCGGACCAGCTCATGTCGCTGGAGGCCGCCACCGCCGTCAACGGACGCCGAGGTGGCCGTGGCAGCTCCGTCGTACCCCTGGAGCGCTACACGAACATGTTTCTCGCCCGCAAGACGCTCGAGGACGATGCCACGGCGGTCTTACTGGGCAACTTGACCGGGGAGGCAAACAACGTGCCGGCGCAGGCGCTCGTGCTGAACCGCCGGGTCGCGATGCCCGCCCCACGCGACCTCGTCGTGTACGCGAAGAATCGGAAGACGCTGCCCGATGCGCATGTGGCCGTGGTGGTGGCTCTTCGAGGCCCCTTCAGCAGCGTGGCGGCTGCTGGCAAGGACGTGAGGTGGTACCTGGTGAAAAACGCGACCTCGGCGGGTCGGCAGCCCCTCTCCCCCGAGGCGCGTCTCCCCCAAAGCCTCCTGGCGAAGGACGGCGGTGCCGCAGCAGTCAACGCGGCAGAGGCGGAGGAGAAGAGCCGGGCGGCGAGCGTGGCAGCGATCGGCGACAAGGAAAAGGAAAGTGACGGGGACGGCGCAGGTGTGCAGTACTACCGGGTCTACGTGGCGGAGCAGAACTGGGACAATGACTACTGGCGATCGCCACGGTCCGTGATCGAGGAGGGCGAGAGCGATGCAGCGGGCAGCGGTGCATCCTCGAATGCGACGTCGAAGGCGGCGCGTAAAACAGTCATGAAGAAGCGCAGTTACTCCCGTGTGCTCCTCCTGCACGAATACCCCAAGCCGCAAGGGTTCTTTCTAGAGGACACGCACAACAACGTGATTCTCGGGTGGGTGCGTGCCCCGGCCGACGACCCCACTGCGTAGGCCCGAGGCGTTCGCCACGACGTTGAAAGGTACCGCGACGCTATCACCGTTTGTCCGCTTTTTTTTTCTTCCTTTTTTTTTTTCTCTCTACATCTCGCAGTCAGATGGCGTTCGAGTGTTAGTTTAAAAGAAAATAAAAGGCTCAGAAGACAGTGAACATCTTAACGAAACTTTAAAATTAAACAAACAAAAAATGCGAGCGATTGATCGGTTGGGATTGAAGTATTGTGCTGGTTGTATTCTTTTTTTTTCTTTTTTGCTGTGACGTTTCAGGTGTCTTTTTGTTTCTCTTCCTTTTGTTTTTTTCACCGATTCTAATCTCAGAGCCTGTGAAGCAACCGCCATCACCTCCCGCATCCCCTACAAGCGACTTGCGTGTGCGTGTTTTGGCGAGAGACAAACATGCGGAGTTTTCTACGTAAAAAAAAAAACGATAAAGACGCTCGAATAGACGGCGAGTTAGTCCTAGCGAGTTGTCTCTAGTGAGAGAAAAAGTCTCTCTTTCTCTCTCTCTTTGACGAGGTATTGGCTCGTTAATCAAAACATCTAGGTCAAGCTGTTTTGTACTGGCCCTTAGCCTGCGGGGACGGACGCATTTGTTAATCCGTATATATATATATATATTCTTTTTTACATCTGTGCCTCCTCGTTATCGTTGCGACGCTGTGTGTTTGTGTTGGCGCGCCTGACGAGTTTGCTATGACTTTTCTTGTTGTCTCTCAGATGTGTTCAGTTCTTAGCTAGGAAGTTTGACATTTTAGGCAGTTGACCGCATACCCGAAAAGGCGTAAAAAAAAAAAAAGGACGCGGTGGCTCCTTGCGCTCCAACTCGGCCACCGTTTAACTCTGTAAGTTAAACGGTAGGTTCATTTTTGTTTTCTTTGTATTCCATGTTGTCGAACACTTCAGACGAATAAACAAAAAAAAAAGGTAGACTGGAAAGACACTTGGGCTGCTTGCTGAAATAGCCGTGAGAGTTTCACGACTCCAATCATCTCGTGCTACTTTGACGCGTTTTTCGAATGTCACTTCTTGTGATTTCGTTTCTGTAAAATCCCCCCGCTTGGTCGCATCAACGCTCCCTTTCATGTTTTCTCCACGGCTGAATGATAAGAAAAAACCGCGAACGTACTTCTTTTCCCAGCTGTCTTCGTCTCCGCCTTGACTCTTCTTGCTTTTCTTTTTCGGTTGGTTTGTTTGTGTTTGTATCTGTGCGTATACCTCACTACATTCATGCTCTGCCATTGTATTTAGGGTTGGCGGAGTGACTCACGGTGACACACTATTTGCTTTAGTTTGCGTCTCATCGCATTTTTGTCGCTGAGGCCAAAACTAAAACTAGAAAAAAAAAAAGATTGAGTGACCATCGAGTACTAAACGCAACGTGAGTGTGATCAGCAAACAAAAAAAAATAGAAAAGGTGCACTCTGTGAACTGCGCTGGAATCTACCCGTCACGTTGCCGGCTTATTTTCCAACTCGCCTTTGGTTGAGGCGTCACCATAGGAGACACGTCTTGCATACCTTGGGTGGTAGCGCGTCCGTGTAGCGAAGCGCTCCTTGAAAAACACCTCGACAGAGCAGCAGGAGAAACATCAGAAGTTTGTTCCCCTGCCTCTCTCGCACCGTTTTTTTTTTCTCCACCACTTACACACACACACACGTGCAGTCGTGCGCAAATGTCGAAAGATACCCTCTACCGACATCCCTTGTGGAACATCGAAGACCCGACCTTGACGGTCTCCCAGGCACGTCTGAAGCTGCTCTTTGATTTTGATCCGCCTTCGCACTACCGCCTGCAGCCCAACGGGCCTCTACTGCACGGTCTTCGCCCGAGCTGCGTGCTGAGCGGAAGTGTTGCATTGCCCGGCGGCAGCGCTGCGGGGCCGTCCGCACCGATTACAACCCGGCGCATCGGTGTCTTTGGTCGGGTGGGCAGCGCGCCGGTGCAGTACCATGAGCCCTTGGTGACGGAGTGGACCGACATCGGGATTCCACCGATCCTCACCAAGGAAGAGTTCTGAGAGACAACAGAGGGGGGGGGTGTCTGGGATGGCAGTGTGTGTATTGTGCACACACACACACACACACTAAGCTCACTAACGCCGCGAATGCTGAGTAGAACACCGTCGTGTCTCTCTCTCTCTGCCTTTGTCTTTCATTGCTCCTGTCACTTTACTTCTTTGGTTGTATGTTTGCTTGTCTTGTTGTTGTTCTTTTGTTTGTTTTTGTTTTTCTACTAGATGCCTCTGACACTTCTCCTTTTTTGCTTACATTCTCTATTACAGTAGTGGCTTCAGCCTACACATCACGCATCTCTTTGACAATGTGGCCAAGAGGCAACGAAAATGGAGCTCCGAATGCAATACTGCTGCTGTTAAGAGAGGCGCAGTGGCGAATGATCCGCCTCGCCAGGCTGCACACTTTAAAATCGGACCGATAAAAAAAAAAAAACCATGAAATTGCTTGTGTATTGCTCACCACCTGGTGCTCTACTCAGACGCAACGTTATTGCTCTTCCACTTTCTTCTCGACTATTTCCCGCGCTCTCTCATTATTTTTTTCCCCCTCAACGCCGCAAAGAAAGAAAAAAATTATTATTCTTTACTTGTGTTATTGTCGTTATTTTGACGCGCCAACTTCTCCCCCGCTATTTGTTATCCTATTCCATTAACATCCTCATTGGACGCAGAAACGAAACACAGCAGCACAGTTTTGTGTTTTTTATGTGTGTGTGTGTGGGTGTGTTTGTGGAAAGAACAATGAACAACGCACCTGAGGCTGGCAAGACTGAAGCGGCAGCGCCGCGATTATGGGGCTCGGAGCTGCTCCTGCGCAAAGTACCCCTCTACGCCCAGGCACGGCAGTACGCCGCCGTCAACGCCGAGGACGCGGAATCGGAAGGGAACACGCTCGGCTACGGCGTGAGCAGCTACCCGCTCTTGGCCTGTGTGCGCGCGTCCTATGAGGCGGTCAACAAGGACGAAACCACGGACGCCCCGGCGTCGAGTCTGAAGACGGCGGATGCGGGCTTAATTGATCGGTCTGCCTTCAGCGGCATCCAACGCGCTGGCTACGCACACGTTCCTGCACAACGGAAATGGATGTCGGCCACCGCGCTGGACGTGGGGGCGACGTCCTCGACTACCAACGCGATGGTGCGCCGTGCTGCGGCAGCTGCCGTGCTGGAGGATGCCCTGGGCCCACCGACGCTGGCACAGGTGCTGGAGCCTTGGTTCGGTGTTATCGAGGACCATCTCACCTCTGACCCTCAGGTGCAAGGAGAGGGCGAGAAGGCGGCGCCTGCCGACAAGGAGCGCGAGGCAACCAAGTCGGAAAGCGTGGACAATGACGGCGTCCCACAGGAGCGCGTTATCGACGTGGACGTGCTGCGCTGCCGTCGCCGACAGCGGCTGTACGACCGAGAGGCCCAGACGCATGGCGCCGTGTACACGCGCGTGGAGAGCGCCATGATGCACTACAGCGCCGCCACATCGGATGAAAAGGAGATGTTGCGCAGCGTCCGTGTGGGCAGCAGCGACGCGAACGCCGCGGCTGGGGAGGCGCTGCGTGTCGCGGGGTCGACAAGTGTGCCGCCGGAGATGTGGGGTACGCGAATGCTGTCTCTTGTCACGTCGGCGGTGGCGAGCCGCGGCGGGCAGCTGAGCGATGAGGAAGTAGAGCAGCAGCAGAAGGTGCTGGCGTACTTGAAGCGTGTGCGCTGGATCGCCACCCAGTGGAGCAGTGCGAGTGACCCGTCAGCGCTGCGGGATGCGGCGGCGACGCCGTCGTGGGGGCAGCTGACGGAGGCGATGCGCGTCAAGACGGAGATGACGCACACGCAAGGACAGCGCCGACGGTTCCGCCGTGCGCGTCGTGGCCCGGCTAGCGGTGCAGCCAACGCGGATGCCGGTGATATGGCGGATGAATAGAAATGTGAGGCAAGCTTAAATAATTCAAATCGACTATATACACACAAAAAAAGAAAAAGAGGTTTCCCGCCAAAAAGAACAAGGGAGGAGAAAGGAAAGAAGCGATGTTTGCTTCTCGCAAGCCATGCGTTTTTCCCCATCCAGCTCATTGAGCAGCTCAGGAGTCGCGTCATTGCTGGATTATGGCACGCCTTTCTCTCCGCCGTAAGCGCGTTTCTTTGGAAGCGTACAACGCCTTGCGATGCATCTAGTCAAATTACATCGCTTCATTCGCTCTTTTCTTTTTTGTCTTTTGATTTTTGCCTCCTCCCCTCCATCTCTCTCTTGACAGCTACTTCTTTCTGTGAGAAGTTTTGCACGAAAGTGACAACATAGCTGCGGCCTGCTAGAAGTGTGTCTGTGTGTGTCGCGCCACGTTGCTATACAACACGCCCACTCAACGAAGGCGCCCGCTTCTGATCGAAGCGCAAGAGCCTGCAGGTAACGTGCCTAATTTACCGCCACCTTGAGATGTCTGTGCTGATTCCGGTGATTGTGGTGTGCTGCGTGGCCCTCATCAGCATTTCCACTGCTGCTGTGTGTATCATTCATCACCGTAACATCAACAAGCCCGTGATTGGGCTGGTGCTGCGCGAAGATGCCGCTGCTGTAGTTCCAGGAAGGGTAGTCGAAGATGCATTGCCAGCAAGAGGCAGCCCGGGTGCACGCGCCGAAGCCTCCACCAACGCTAGCAGCAACCGTGTGCATGAGGAAGGCTCGGTGCAATCTGGGATCTTTGAAGCGGAGGAGAACGCAGCTGCGGAGCGGCGCTATCACGGGTATGAGGTGCAGGAGGTCTTTGACCTCAGTGAGGCAGAGCAGCGACGCCGTGAGCTACACAACCGCCGTCTTGACGCGATGGATACACGCGTGAGGTTCTCGATGCGATCCGGCGGTGCACCGCACCCGCTCGACGGCACACCACTGGCACAACTCGTGACCCTTGTTCGACGGGCTCGGTCGTCTCGACATGTGGAGCAACATCCGGAGGCGCAGCAGCAAGACGAGGCCGACGACGCAACAACCGCTTTCGACTACGGCAGATACCCTGTTGCGGTCCACATTTCCCTCGGCGATCCGCCCTCTCGCCACGCTCGGCACGGCGAAGCCAGCAAAGCCAGCGAGGCAGACAGCGCGACTGTGTCCGATATATTTGGTGGAAGAACGGAGCACGACTGGGCGGCGCTGAATGACACCAGCGGCATTGATTACATGACAAATGAGGGAGCCTCGTACTTGCCAAGAAGTGCTGAATCACGCCAAGCCTCGGAGTAACGTTCCCCGTCCTCTTTTTTATTCCATTTCCAACTGCTCCAAACCCCCACCCGCTTGTTTTTTTTTTTGGTTTCTAGTCTCGTACGTGACCTCTTTGTATCCACTTGAAGGTTTGAACTTCTCGAATCAAAAGGAAAAGCCCAACCATAAGATCCACCGCAGTACTTAATTATTGGGCTGCCGCCGTCTCTATCGTTGGAGCGAAGTATGGCGCAGCAGCCCACGCCCGCGCCAGACCTAGGCTCGGAAAGCAGGCAGCACAAAAAAAAAAGACCTCGCCTGGCTTTGAGCGGGCGTTTGTCCGGCACACTTTCCCCTGTTTACCCGCTTTTGCTCCCCCGTTTGCCTATCCCGTGCGCGCCATCCTGCCTTGGGGATTGCCCTCTGTGGGGTGGCAGGGCCACACCCATTCCCCCCGCGCCTCCGCCCAAAAAAGAGCAGCTCCCTGCACCCGCGGGGAAACCGCAAAGCGGAGGGGGGCCCCCCTTTCCCGAAAAGCGGAAAGCGGCTTAAAGAAAGAGAGCACAGAAAAAAGGGGGGGACAGCATCACAAAGCCACCCGGGGGGGCAAACGCCGACCCGCACACCCAACAACCGCAGCTCTTCAAAATCCAGACGGTGTGCACCGGGCAAATTATTGATGGCGAGTATGTCTAGCTGAATTCCGAAAATCGCCTGAGGCACGCCACTGATATGACTTGATAAGCCGTGCGTGGCACGAAATTCAAGACACAATGATTTTTATCGAAAAACGCAACAGCTCAGTAGCACCCGCATTCTTTTCTTCAGATATCAATATCCGAAAGCGTGTATTTACGCCCCGTGAGTGAAGGGTAGACATCGTTACGCAGCGTGCATTTCAAGCAGGCGCGCATTGTTTGCAATTCTGTTGCTGCGTAGTAAGCTGCGCGAATTTCGACCAGTGTTAAAAAGGAAACATGTGTGGGGGTTAATATTTGCGGACCGCAAACTCGGAGGCTTCTGCTAAAACAATTCTAGACTGGTCCATATTTATCTGCGGCGAACTAGGCGACAATTCCTCCACGTCTGTCTTTGTGTTTAAAAGATATTGTTGCAACTGCTGAATAACACACTACGCAGAGCCTTTCAGAAAAGCTTTGATATTTTAATCGGCTTATATGAGCCCCTTCTTTGCTGTTTTAGTTGGGAAGCGACGTTTTTCTTTCAACAGCTACCTTATTGTATTCAAGAAAAATGTGTACTGTTATCAAACGACAGTCTCCACATCCTCGTAACCCAAGGAAGCCTTTCTTCTCTCTGCACTTAATTTCCTAACCAGTGCGGCTGCGGCAAGTGTAATTTAAGATAGCGACTAGGGTGGCCGTTGTTTGATAGATGCCTCATGCATCGTTTGAAGATTCACTGCTCCTTTTGCAGTGGGTAAATGACATGACTCACAGTGTCGTTGCGTAATTTCTTTTGATAGTTACAACCCTACGCTACTTGTTTCTAACTACCAAGTGATTGTATCCTGCGAAAGAGCGAACACCTGCTATCCAATATTTCCCTTTATTTGCTAGATTTTGAACACGACGTCGAGGTTATTTTTTCGTTTCCTGTCACTCTTGTTTTCGAGCAGCTACACTGTCAATTCTCTTGGGCGTGAACGAATGAATCGCACATTACAGTTCCGAGAGGAATGCTGAGTGTTCAGAGAACGAGTTTCTTATTTATGTCAATGATTCTAAGATCATCAGCGAACAAATAATTAGGACAGCAACTGATTAGCGCTCTTACTTTTCAGACAACTGTACGCAAAGCTTGTGGAATAGATAATTAAAGGTGCAACAACGCAGACAGAATTGTTTGTAAAGGTGCTACAAAGAAAATATTCTTTGTCGAGAGTAGTCCTCTCTTTGTCCTGTGTCGCCGTTTTGAGTGAAATCCTCTCCCTTCTCTACCTTGGATAGCCCATTTTTTTTTTCCCCAGACAATACTTTTAGGTCTGTGACACCAGATTCTTTTTTTGGCTTTTGCGTCTAACAGGGTATTTATATGAAACGAACTAGTTGCTGCTAGGTGGCATGTGTGTGTCATTTCGAGAAAGGGAGCAGATACAGAATTATCTGCATATCGCAACATCTCAACTATCTTGATAAAGCAGATAAAAACCCTGCTTTTCAGTCCTGCCAATATCGCGCTTTAAGCATTTCAAGTACGTTTCAGCGCTGTACAATACAATAGCAGCATTAATATAATAACAACGAATTGTATAGTCTCTTCAGAGACATAGAATTCACGCTGATGAACAGCTGTGTAGCCTCGTGCCAGGCGTCTTAGCTGCTCTATGCGTTGCCGCGTCTTAGAGTTGTAGGCGTTTTAAAACTGCACATCGCTGATTTTTTTTTTCTGATCACTTGTGCCACAGGACACTCTGTCAGCGCATAAGGTTCTACATACTACTTTCAATTTGCACGATCATTTCTCCTTGCAAAGCAGCTTACGCATTTTAATTAATCTCCAACGGGAAGAGAGAACATATTTTTTTTTCGCGTTAACTAAGCACACGAGATAGCTTTAAAACAAAAACGATGAAGCCATCCATCTGGGAGGTGCTATTCGATGATCTAAATTCCCAGTCCTGTTGTGCACATTAAAGGTCGTCTAGGTATGCCTTATTGCTTCCGTCTCTGGCTCGCTCTATCGTACATTTTCTTTGACTTGACTGCAAGCCCTTGTTGAGTTGCAGTCGGCAATTTTTTTTTTATTATTAGGACGTGCAGCAAGCCCTACTTTTTTAAATCTTGTTTTATTTGTCCACTTCACGACTCTGCCTACCAGAATATGTTAATATGCTTGTGTGTGCGAAATGAATTTTTTCTTTCACTTACGTCATGGTGGGAATCCAATTATAGCAATTGAGCCGCTAGACTTCTCGCGCCTTCAACGCAACAAGCTCACTCGGAAATGCGGAAATAGACAAAAAAGCCTTTTTTTTCTCCTTTATATACGTAGTGTTTATTGTGCTTCGTATACGCTTTGACTTTGACTTGCAACAAGGCTAAACATGTTTAAATAGACGGAAGAGTCCAGTTTCTTTTATTAGCTTGCGCTCCGATGCTGCTCTAATTATTGACCGCTCTCTATGTTTTTGCTATAGTTTCCAAATAAAATGTATCTCCTAGTAGGACAGTGGTTCTAAGGAACCCAAAGAAAAAAAAAGTCCTTTAATGTTAAAAAAAATACATACTTGTGCTAACTCGCCGTAAATTGGGCTCTGCCCTGCAGATTCAGAGAGGTTAACGGGGTAGTCTTGCCCAGCAACTGAACTGCAGAGTTATTTTATTGAAAAACATGCATCGATCGATTCCCAGTTATCCTCCGCGTTATTATGATTCATAATACTTCATCTGGTAGCTCATAGCAAACCGATGTCTTCAAGCGAAGCTGGTAAGTAGAGAAGAATTTCTCTCAAACTTGTATGACTCTTCAAACTTCTTCTCTATTGTTTTTTGGTCGTTTAATCCCCATTACTCACTTACTTATCCAAACACAAGCTCTAATAATTGAGTGGATCTTTTGCCTTTTGCCGCGTGAATCTCCTGGCTTAAAACCATTCCGTTGTTGTGTGTTGCAAAGGGGCATTTTCATTTTCGTTTCACAAAGCGAACGATAGGCCCGCAACTTTGGAAACCTGGCATCCACTTGATTGATTCAGTAAGCCTGATGATTACAAGCAGGCTTCCTACCTTTTCCTCCATCTTTTCTACAGATTTCACCCGAAAAAGAAACCAGAAAGGTCAACTAAGTCTCATTTTCTTCAACTAGTAGTTTTTTTTTTAAAAATTTTATTTGTAAGTTTCTGCAGCAGCAGCTCTTTATTATTATTTCTGTTGTTCTTGCAGCCTCACTGCGTAGAAGCGACACAAATGTGGCAAAATGGCAACATGTATGGCGGCTTCTACGATAGAAGGTACACCTATAGTACAGCTGGAGGAGGAAACAATATGATACTGGCTCAGCCAAACAGCGTGTACGGACAACTGTACAATCAGCTGTACCCCAACAATAACTACAATCCCAGACGTTTGCAACCAGTGCAACGGCAAGCGTCACCACAGCCGAAGCCACAAGAGTACCGGCAGCCCAGCGACGTCTCACAAATACGGCGGCTTTCTCGCCCGGCTGACGAAAGCGCTGCATACCCCGCTCCGGATATTTACGACGCAGTGAATAGCAGCGAAAGCTCCTTTTCTGATGCTAAGCTGCCCGCCATTGTAGCTGGAAGCAACGTGCAGCCAAACACGTACGCATCGCAATCGCAGAAGCGATATTCGAGTTCCCAGCCGTATACTCTGCCGAGAAATTTGAGCATGTTCAATGGGAACCAGAACGGTGCAAGTGCTTACGGTACGCTAACGCCAAACTCCATGCGACCGCAGACACAACCGCAGCATCTACAACCGCTACCTCATCCAGGAAGATCGCAAGCGAGCATGCAGAGTCATGGCAGCTTTCGGCGTAGCAGCAGCGGTTTAGGCGGAAGTGCCTTGGACGCTGTCTCGCTGCGCCGCATCGGCAGCGGCTTCGACAGCCGGCCAAATAACAGTTTTCGCGCCGCGGGTAGTCTGGATCGGCAATTTAGTGACCTGGGCGAAGACATGGAGTTTTACAAGTACACTCCTCAGATGGGTACGAGCGTTAGCAGCGGCACAGACGGCTACGATAATAGCGGGAAGGGTAGTAATCTGCAGCGTGACAGTGCTGGCAGCAGTTCTTTGTATCGCATGTATAGCTTCTCAGAGGCAAATAACGGTGGTGCGCTGAATAGGGGCATCTCGGGGTATGGCAGCATGTATGGAGGCCAGAACCTGTACGGTGGGAGTGGGAATATCAGGGGCGGCACCAGTTTCTATGGAACGATGAGCTCGGCCAACCTTCAGCCGTCCTACAGCTTTGCCGGCTCGGCCATTCAAGGCTATGGGAGTGGATTTGCGCTGCTGGACTCTGCGATGGAGGAGAACGAGTTTGGCGGTGGGCCGTCAACCGCAACGGAGTCATGGAGCGCGTCGAATGGGGCGGATGGCGCCATGCCAACGAGTAAGGAGGCATCTCCGCAGCCCTCCGTGACACCGCCGCTTCGTACGTCCGGATCCTCACGGCGTCCACGCAGTCACTCCGCCCCAGCGAGCCGGCCATCGTCCCAGCGGAGCGCGCCCGCGTCCTCTTCCCCGATTGTAGAGAGGACCGAAAGTGGCCGGCGCCGGCGCCAGAGACCGCCGAAGCGCACGAGCAGTGAAGATCAGAAACCGCAGGTGGTGACCACGGAGGTGAGAGAGGTGGATGCGCCACCACCGCCACCACCACCACCGTTAGAAGATGTTCTGGTGCCCATTAAGCGCCGCGCCTCCGCTCCGGTGAACGCGACGCGAAGTGCACCCACCCCCTTTGAGCAAATGCGTGCCCTGCGGCGCGTTCAAACGAGCGGGTGCGCGGCTTCGCCACCATCTCCTCAGCCAGCTGCTCTGTCGTCTACGATCGGTCGCCGCCGCGGCACGAACGGCGGCCTTATGTTCTCTGGCGCCGCTGTCGTCTAAGTGGCCCATCCGTGAGCACGACCACACACATGCAGCCTTCATGATTTGGAAAAAAAAAGGGAAAAGAACGCAAGGGAGAGATTTAAGAGAAGGATAGGCCAAAACCAATTTTTTTTTTTAAGCAGTGAGGAAAGCGTGTTGTACACATTGCAATCGATTGACACAAAATCAATAAGTTTTTCACGTCTCCGCGCAGCTCTCGCTTAGTTTACCAGCTTTTTTACTTTTAATTCAATTTATTATCCACCCTATAACTGTTTTTTTTTCTTTTGTTGTCCTAGGCTCGGGCTCCTCACCATTTTTTTTTTTTTTTTTGCGTTCCCTCTTTCATTCTTTCTAAACCTTTAAGCCTCTTCTCTTCTCTTTTCGCTGTACTGTTATGTTGCTGACTGCTTCCTTCTTGATAGTATTCCGTGATGGCAGGAGAGTCGTGCCCACGCCACCGTGCGCACCCGCGCTCACTGTGCGTACCGTGTCGCTCCTTTGGCTCTTGCTCCTCCGTCGTACTTTCCTCTGTCATGCGCTATGTGACGAGCTTCTTCCTGAATTCGCTAAATCCTTTCCTTTTCCCTCTCGCTCTATGTGTCGCTTCAAATGTGTTATCTGGAAAGCAGAAGACTGCAAGCAAGGGAAACGACAAACATAATACCAATGAAAGCAAGGCTTGGGCCCACTGTTGTTGTTTCTGCTTTTCTCTCTTCTCTTTAAACCATGAATGTCTCAAGTGTCTATTGCATTGGAAATCTTTGAAATCGCTGTGCGTCAAGCAACGGTAGCTTTCACCTTTATATATATCTGTTCTGCCCCTTGACCACCTCTTTTTTTTTCCTCTTCCCTTGTCTCTGTTTTTTCTTTTTCTCCATTTGGACGTAGGCCTCGCAGTTGCGTACATATATGGATTCGACCAAGGTGACTTCAGTTTCCTTTCTTTGTTTCCCCTCCCTTTTCCATACGAAACGGCGAGCTTATGCGCTGTACACTTTGGCAAAGCACTTGTCGTGAAAGCGTAGCGGCGCGCCCCTCATTGTTTTCTTTATATATATTTAGTTTTTTACTTTTGCGTGGCTTCATTTTTCTTTTTGAGGCTCTTTGTGTCTATTCTGGATTCCTGTCCACTTCACAGAAGATGGTAAAGGGGAAAGACCGAGAAACGCAGAAGCGTTAAAATGAAGGTTTTTTTTTTGCTTGTTTTGTTTCAACTGTTTTTCCCTCCTCTTCCCATTTTCCTTTGATGAAATTTCATCCCCTTCCACAACACGCAAAAAAAAAAAGTCGTCCATACAGCAGAGGCCATCCGGTGCACCCTTTATCTCGCAACTTTTTGTTTTTTCTTTTCTTGCACCTCCCTCTTTCTTCCTCATCATTGGCTCGTAACAGCCTCATGTGATTAGCTTCTTATTCAACTTTCTTTTTCTTCCGTTTTCCCTTGGTTGCGATTGGAGTGACTTGTTTTAATTTGAGCGAAGAGGGTAGAATGACTCCTATGGAGTAACCAAAACACACAAACACACACACGAAAAAAAAAAAAAGTAGCCCTGTACGGTCTAACGGCGGTTCGTTACTTTTCTCTTTTCCTTCTTTCTTCTTGCCGTGATTGCGCATTTGCCGACGCTAATTCATTCGCAGCAAAAAAATGCGTCTGTAATTAAACGGCAGCTTGTGCAGCTATCGGCTCACGTACACTTTGTGATGGCGATAAATTTGAAAAACAAACCGGGTTTTTTTTTCCCTTTCTTTTTTCTTTTTTTATTCCTTTGCTAAATTGGTTTATGAGATGTGTTACTTTCGCAGCTGCTCCGTGCTCACCCTTGCACTTGAACGCTTCAATTTTTTTTTTTTCCCCAGACGTGACTTTTCGTTTGCCTTTTTCAAATTGGAATTTGTCCTCTTTCTTTTCTTCTTTTCTTACAATGTTGTTATGGGGAATTTTTGGTACTTGCTTGGTTAATTGTACTATCAGCGTGTCCTAAACGTTTAAGGCTACCTCTTTTTTTTTTCCTGCTTCTTCCTTCTCTCTTTCGTTAAGATGCTTGAGCATCGGCTTTGTGTGACGATGAGCAGCTCGGTGCCCTACGCGCGCCTCTGTAAGCTACTGATGGGCGGTTTTCCACGAGGGTTCGAGAGGAACAGCAGCGTAGCGCTACGCTCTCTCTCTCTCTCCCGTCCTCGCCCCCTCCCCTCCTTATGGATTTGTGTGCGTGTATTGAAATAAATGCTGCGTCAAAGTCTCGATATGAGAAGAGAAACAAGAAAGAAGGTGAAGGTGAAACGTTTGACCGAGTTGCTAATAGTCTTTTTTTTTTAAACAAGTTTTTTTTGTTGTTATTCTGGACAATGCCTCTATTAAAACAAATAATGCTTTTTTGTCTTCATTTTTGTCTTCATTATTATTACCATACTTTTGTTTTTTTGCTCATTGTGTTTTATAATTCTATGCGACGATATCGTCTTTAGCTTTCACGTTCATTTTTCGTTTTCTCAATTGAAGGGCGACCTGCTTTGTGCGGTTGTTGTTTTTGCTTCTGTGTGTTTGCTCTTGCCTGAATGAGGCAAGAAAAAAAAAAAAAGCGTTTTAGTTTATCTTTTTTTACTTTTTTTTTACGTTTGGCGTTGTCGTTGCACGTGCTTGTCGACGTGCACCGTATGCTTCGCCTACTACTGTAGAGCGCTGTGTTAGTAGTCCCATTGGTATCTTTCTTGCCAACGTTGAATATCATCTTAACTCCTAAGTTCTTTACGCCGCGTCGCTAACTCACCTCCTTAACCTCCTGTACCCTTGTTGCTGTTTGACGTTTTGTTTCTCTCTTCCACTCCTTTTTTTTTTTTTTAGTTGCTGTTGCCGTTGCGTTTCACGCTTTTGTGTTTGAGAGAACTTGAGGGGCAATTGGGAGAAGAGAAGGACATGAGCAGCGCGATATTAGATGTGGTCGCCTTTTGAACTTACTCGCAGCGAGCACCGGCGCAGTGACTGGCCTTTTTTTTTTTTTCATCTCGTCGTTCCTCAGTGCCGCGAAAGGCGTCTACAACATGTACATTATTCTTTTTTTTTTCCCAACGTTTTAGGATGTGCCCATTTCTCCTCTCATCCCTCCTATTTTCCCTGCGATTGTTTTTTGTTTTTGTTTCGCTTTCCGTCTATGTTTTCGTTTTTTTTTTTAAACTTTCGATTGCGAACTTCTCTTCAAGTTCTCCTCTTCAATATATATATTTTTTAAACCTCTTTTTTGTAGTTGTGTGTGTGTTTTCTTGCCGGCAGAAAAGAGAAGAGAAAAAAACAAGCAAACGAACAAAATGTTTAATCCCCCTCTGCTGATTTTACAATACCACAGGGCCCATTTACCACCTTTGACTCCCACGTTTTTCCTGAGGGCCCTCCTTGTGTTTCTCTCTTTTTGTTTTTGTTTTTGTTTTTGTTTGTCTTGTTTGTCTCTCTCTCTCTCTCATTGCTTTTTTTTTTTTTGAAGATTCTGCAAGCTACATAGCAAAGCAATTTCATTTTAGTCTCTCTCTTTGTCGCCTATTATTGAAACACACATTCATTCAGTGACCTTTCTTCTCCCCACTTCTTCGGGCAATGCATCTTTGCTTTTTGTTTCATTTGCTGGCACTGTGTGGACACACTACAATCGACGTCTAAAAGAAAGACAAAAAAACTTGAAAGACAACACCATTGAAGTTAGGGGGAAAAAAAAAATCAACGTTTCATCATGCACGAAAACTTTGTTGTTTCTTTAAACTTTCAGCGTGCTGTCCGCTCTTCCTCTGGTTACCCAATCACACAAGTGGTGCGAGACGAGGTCATTCGCAGCGCGCTTCACATTCTCCCTTGTTTTTCTCCCATGGTGTCCCGGCGTCTTCACATGGGTGAGCGAAGGCAGACGGAAAGAAAGTCCAGAGAAGAGAAGGCAAGCAAATAGCTCTATCAAGCTGTTGTGACGGACAATCCCTTTTTTGTTTTTTCCGACTATTGTTGTCAGAAAAGTCTTGTCACATAACAATTATAATGATAAAAACATAGAAAATGAAGCAAGGTCTATGCGATCTATTCTTCAGATCCACTGCTGTACACTTACCTCTCTCTCTCTCTCCGACTATCTTCCGTTTCTTTGTTTCTTTGCGCGCTGTCACGCACACATCTATCCCACACATTCACCATATCGCTCCTTTCTTTCGCTTTCTCTCTCTCTCTTTCCTGTGTGCGCAAACTATTTGCTCCCTTTCCTTTTGACATCTGCTCCCCACAACACACGTAAAATTGGAAGATTGTGAAGGAGAGCAGAAAAAAAAAAAACACACAGATTCCCCAAAGACAGGTCGGCTCTCCGCGCTGATCTGAAGCTTTGCCAGCTTTTTCCATACCTCGGCGTGCGCGAGTGTGTGCGCCTCTACACATCCTACCGGACGGGAGAAAGAGTGCGTTAATTCCTTTTGTATTGTTGCGACGCAAAGCAGAGATCCTATCTGTTTTTTTTTCTTTTTATCCTTTTTTTTATTTACTATCTTTGTTCTCTCTCTTTTACCTGACTGCTTTTTCTATTTTTTTTTTCTCGGTCTTGTTTTCGAAATTAATATCGAATTACTTGACTGCAATCTTTTTTCTTTTTCTTTTCTTTGTGTGTCTCTTCGCCAAATTCCAATCTTCTACACTTCTTCGTGTTAGCGCTTCTTTTGTGCATACTGCGCAACACAATTTCATTTTCTCTCGAAGATTGGCTCCACCGGAAACATCTTTTCAACCCTTTTTATTATTATTGATCTTTTAAACTGTTCCATGGCCGTAGGATAAGAGGTATCTGTTTTTTTTTTTTGTGTACCTGTCTCTCTCTCGCCTCTTGTGCTCTTCTTTGCACCAATTTTGTTCGTTAGACTTTTTCGCGAAAGGTGCTTGGCGTTACTCTTTTTTTTTTTTTTCCATTCCGCTGTCGTTGTGGTGGATCGCGAAGGTGCATATCCGTTCCACACGCCTTTTTGACATCTGCTCTTCCCTCTTCTACTATCTCTTTTTGTTTTTAAATTTCTCGTGTTTTACTTCTTTCGGAGTTTGTTTTCCATCGTTGTGTTTCTGATTGTTACCTTTTTTTAATTATTACTACCATTTCAAACAAAGGTTTTTTTTTTTTACGCTTGTGTGTGTGTGTGTGTGTGTGTGTGTGTGTGTGTGTGTCGTCGGCCTGCCCATCCCAAAGTGCTGCGACGGCGCGCTCAGAAGGACCGCGCCATTGGGCATTGCTTCCATTGTTGACTTCATTCATTGTGTGAAAGACCCTTTTCTTTACTCTTTTTTTTATATTTCCTTTTTTTTTCCATTTCTGATCCTCGCCTGCGTTGCTGTGGCACTCTGGGCATTGTAAAATTTGTTTTTATATTCGAGTCCTCTCTTTGAAACCTTTGTAGCTCAGCAAGGTGTTTTTTGCAAGCTCGTACAGAGAAGAAAATAGCGAACTCTAACTCCCCTTTCTTTCTTCTTTGCCTCTTGTGTGCTCCAGATCTAGCTTCTTCTGTCATATCACGTCGTCTAATCTAATTAATATATATATATATATATTTTGTATTCTCCCCCTTTCCGTTGGAGTTTCACCACAGCTGAGCTTTCTTTAGAATTTGGATTGTAGACGTCGAGCGTTTACGTGAGGGGGGAAGAAGAAATACGATAGAGAAACGACGAAACCACCGACCGAGTGCTCTAGGCCCGACTGCCATCGTCATCTACGTTCTTATATTTGGTCTGCGCGTGAGTGCGCGCAGAGAAGAACAGAGTGAATCTGTAACCCAGCTCACTACCATTGTGTGTGTTTTTTAATTGCTATTATTTGAACGTTAATTTTTTCTTTCATCCTTCCTCTCATTTTTTTTTTCAGACTGGACGCAAAAGGCGGTGCGCTGTTTCTCTTGAGGAAATATAAAAAAACAAAAGAATATAACTAAAAGTAGAGGAGAGTAAGTGCATTTGAGGTTTTTCTGCCTTTGCGTCCCTCGTACTGTCTATTTTTGTTTGTCTGTTCTTTGTACGTTGTGTGTGTGTGTGTGTGTGTATGTAATTTAGCGACTACACTTCTCGCTTTTTTTTTACCTTTTAATTGAAATTCCCTTAAATATTTTCATCTTCTTTCAAGCGAACTTTCTCTTTTTCTTATTTTTATTATTTGTAGCGGGTAGCTTCTCTCCTCTTTACCACTCTCTAACTCGATTAGCCTCCTTGACTGCGTCTTAGGCATTTGAGCTGATAATGTCAAGCGAGGACTACAGCTACACCAATGATCTGGAGGAGGCCCCCACGCTGAGCGTTGTGGCCGGTCGCCACGAGCACAACCACTCCCCGCTCGCGCAGGTGGTGGCGGAGTTGGGCGGATCGCATGCGAACTACGACTACCTCGAAGAGTCTCTCTCCACGGGCTTCGCAAATGACTTCGAGGACGTGCAGGCAGCCCTCGCACTGGAGGACTTTGTGGGAGTGGAGGGAAGCGATCTGGACAGTGAACTGTTCGAGAGCAACTCCGTCTTTGACATCGGCGCCGAGGAGCCGGGTACGCGGACACCTAGCGTGGCGAGTCAGCAGTCCGTCAGCGGCACCGACTTCGACACGCTGCCCATCGCCCCCATGGCAAAGCGGCCCATCGAGGCTCCTCCGCCACTCCTCCAACCGTTCGCGCCTACCGGCACCACAGCAGCGCCAAGCACCACGCGGCGCAACAACGCCTCGAGCAGCAATTACGGCAACCCCGCCGCGAACGTGCCGAGTCTGACGCCCGCGTTGGTGAGCGTCAACGACGTGACGAAGGCTCCTGCCACGCCCTTCAAGTACCTGGACAGCTACGGCATTCCCGGTCTCTCTGCCCCCGGGAACAGCTCGACGGGGCAGCCGCCGCAGCACCTGGCGAACAGCGCCGTGAAGCACGGGAGGGACGCTTACGACCACACCATCGCCTCCAAGCGCGAGTCCGGCGCTGCTGGCTCTTCTGTCGGACCCTATGGCATGGGGGGCCGCGGCTTCTTCAAACCCGCGAGCAGCGAGCCGGCGCGCACTGGGCGGGCTTCGTCGTCGGCGCCCGCAGCCTCCGCCCGCACCGTGCCGCCTGCCCCGCCCGCGCTGCCCTACACCGCCCTCCCGAACACGATGGATGTCGAGGGTTTTGGCTTCGGAATTGACACCTTCCTCCATGGCAATCAGCTTGGCTTTGGCCGACAGCCGTCCTTCAAACGCATCGCCCCCGGCGCCGCGGTGCCGGTGAGCAGCACCACCAGTCGACCCTATTACCTGCTGCCTGGCGTGGCAGGCGAGGGCAACGGTGGCGCCTCGTTGCCGCTGGCGGCGGAGGCGTCCATGTCCGCTAACCCGTCCGCCTCGCCTCCCACGCGGCCCGCCGGCGCCGGGGTCGGCGACCGCAACGCGGAGGCCTTCTCCACGTGGCTGGAGGCGTTGGACCCCAAGACGAATTCGGCCGCGTCGTCCGCGCTCAGCCTGCGTGGGGCCCTAGCCAGCAACACAAACAACGCCGGGCAGCGTGGCACCACCGCTGGCCCTTCTGTCGGCGCGGACTTCAAACGCGAGGTGGATGTCCTGATGAAGGACCTGCTGGGCGACTACGATCTCATTGGCGGGATGACCGGTATCTTCGCACCCAACAGCGTGTCCTCTGGACTGCCCGCCTCCCCGCCGCCCGTGACGAACGCATCCTCCGCGTCGGGCGGCCGTGGTGGCAGCCTCCCCCCCGGTGGCAAAGACACGGTCCGCCAGCTGGAGTACGATGCCTTCCTCAAGGACGTGCGGATGCTGACCCCGACCACGCAGTCCCCCACAGCCGCATCGGCATCGGCCGCATCGAAGGACGAGCGGAAAAAGCCGCAGCCGAAGTCAGCCAAGGCGGCCGTCGCCACTGTAGGGCCCAACCCGGCCTTTGCCGTGGAGGGAGAGCGCCGGCCGCCCCCACCATCAACAACAACAACCGCGCCGAAGTCCATTTTAAGCACCACCGCTCCCGTGAGCAGCGCGCGCGCTACCAAGGACAGCGCTGTCGCCTCTGGCGCGGCGGGCGGGACACCGCCGGCGTCCGGTCAGAAATACGGCCGGCTCGATCCGTCGCCGCTACCGTCGCAGCCACCGGATACAGGTGGGACCTCGAGCCGCCGTCGGCGGGTCTGGAGCAACTCCCTGCCAACCCACAGCAGCGGCGATGGCATCTCCGGGGCTGCGCTCGACCCTTACACGGAGGCCGACATCGCAGAGCCACCCAAGTTGGCGCAACGACGGGCAACGGAGCCGTCTGCGGTCGCGCCAAAGACCCCGTCGCCGGCCACTGGTCCGCGGCCTGTGATGCCAACACGTGCCCCACGCACCGCTGCCGCCCTCGCTGCTTCTGCTACGGGGTCGGGTGCGGGGGCGACCACCTCTGATCACGCGGCGCGCACACCCATGACCTCGCCTGGCAAGCCGTCGAGCCCCAAGACAGCGACGAAGCGCAGGAGCCCTGTGTCCAAACTGCCTGCCGCCTACGAGGACATGGACGAGGATCTGCTCGCGGGTGGCTACATGACGGGAGCGCCTCTGCTGCGCAGCACCGAGTCCCTCTCCGACGCCACAAGCCCCATCAAGGCGGACAACAGGGCAGACACGCGGGTGTTGGCGAGCCCGCCGAAGGACGCGTTGAGGGGCGTGCCAGCCGCGACCTCGACGCACGGGCGCCGCTACCCCGCCATAGAGGCCCCAGCTGGTGTGTCGCTGCAGAAGCAGAAGCTGCACCCATCGTGGAAGAAGAACGGCACGACGGTGGCGGGCAAACCTGCGGATCCGGCCAACAGCGTCCAGATGGCCGCCCTCAAGGCCGCCGCCCCCGCCTCCGCGTCCGCGCAGGAGCAGAGCTCAACACAGGGCCGCACAGGGAAGCAGCCGAAGACGGCCACGTCGCCTGCGGAGGTCTCGGCTGCGCCGCCGCAGCACCGTCGCACCTCCATCCCCAGCCTCACCAACAGCCAGACCCCGCTGAGCGCGGACATGGGGATGCAGTCCCATCCGCTGCCACTGCCGTCCTTCACCCCTAACAGGGCCTTCACGGTGGATTCCGTCCACGGCGCGTCAGCAAACGCGACGTCGCCGATGCAGCGTGATTCGATGCAGAAGGGGACCAGCGTCATGACGATGGACAGCGTCGGCAAGGCCTCTCGCCGTGCGAGCACGAGCCCGTCGACAGTGGACCCGATTGTGCTGGGCGAACGCGAGCGCTCCGGGTTTCTGCAGCGCGTCAGCGCCCGCAGCTCCGACAGTCGCGAGGACGCGGAGGCCAGCACGAGTCACACCGTCGCTGCGCAGCCGCGCCGCCGACTCACGGAGTTTCGCAGTGGCGGCGACGCGGCTCTCCCGCCGTCTATCTCGCGCTCGCGCATCTCCGTCGCCGTCACCGCCGAGGAGGCACGTGCCGAGGCCGCCAAGCAACACGATCGTGAGCGCGAGACGCAGCAGGCCAACGAGGAGCGCCGGCAGCGCATTCAGGCGTTCATGGCGAAGCGGAAGGCGCAGAAGCAGATGGAGGAGATGCGCCGTGGCCAACTCATGGAACGCGACCGCCAGCTGGAGGCCTTCCGCGAGGAGATGGAGCGGCAGCGCATCCACACCACCGCCACCACCATCACCACTGCATCGGAAGCGCATCAGCAACAACAGCAGCATCCGCAGCAGCCGGACAGCGCTGTCGTGGGCAGCGGGCTCAACGCGATCAAAGCCTCACAGCGAGCCCGCAGGCCCACGCTGGAGCGTCCGCTCCGTCCGTCCGTGGCGACAGCGAATTTCATCCCCAACGGCTCCACCGTGCCGATGACTCCTGAGCAGTCCCACCACGAGCCCTCGCTCTTTCCTGGTGGCGAGGGTGCTGTGGGTGCTGTTGTGTCACCGGCCCCCAGTATCCGACGCAAGCGCAATCTGAGTCCCGCCTCCACCACCTCCGCGTCTGCGTCCAAGGCGAAGGTCCGGGCGGTAGTGGCGTTTATCTGCAGCGGAGACGGTGCCGCCGCGAACAAGGGCACAGGCAAGCAGGCGAGTGGTGCTGGCGCGTCAGCAGTCGGCGCTGCCGACTCGAGTGGGAGCGGCCGTCGACAGGGCACCAGAGCCAGCGCGGCGGATGTGGTCTTCGAAGGCAACTCCGTGGCTATGGAGTTCCATGAGGCGCATCACTCCTTGCGGGTGGAGCAGCCGCAGGAGCGCACGCGCTACTTCAACGTGGAGGAGTACCTGGCGATCAACCACGCCAACGCATGTGCCTCGTCCAAGTCCAGCGACAAGAGCGGCGTCGCGAGCTCGCACAACACACTTGGCTCCCTGCGCAACGCCACGGGTGCGCCACGGCGGCGTCTGATTTCGCTGACGCTGACGGAGATGAGCCGCAAATTTGTGGCTGGCGTAAACGTTGCCCTGATGATGGCGAGCACCGAGAACGCGCAGGACGCCTCCGTGCTGGCCATTCGTGAAGTTGTCGAGGGCGTCTTCGCGCGCATGCCGCCCCAGTCACAGCTCTTTGCCTCTGTCGCGTTTGTGGCGGGCGGCAACACGGAGGACTTGCTGGCCGAGCCTCCACGTTCGGCGCGGTCTACTTTTTGTACCTCGCCGCTGTTTGGTCCTACGCTGGATGACGTGCGCTACGTCCCTGTTACCGGCGTCGGCCACCTTCTGCTTACCGTCGCTGATGCGTACAAGCGTGTCAAGGTGGCGCAGCCGCCACCCGAGGCAGGCTTGCTGGTCCTCTCTCTTTTGCTAAAGCAGTGCCGCGACTCGGACGTGATTCTGTCCTCCTACCTCATCAGCGATGCCGGCTGCGACGCGCATCTCTACACCGCCATCCTGCGCAAGTCGCAGCACACGCCGTTCGCGCTCTTCCACTCTGCTCTTGGCGGCCCAACCCTAACGACGGTGTTGGCCGCCGTGGCCTCTGAGGACGTGGCGACCGCGGTGCCCCTGCTCAACGTGCAGCACCGTCTGTCCACCATCGCCAACAAGCCCTGCCACGTGGGCAGTGTGCGGCGCTTCATGGAGCTGGCGCAACGGGAGCTAGACGCGGCCAGTGGGAGCGTCAGCAGGAACGCCTCGACCACGGCAGGACCGTCTGAACATCAGGGCAACGCCAACGCCACCAGCAGCCGTCGTGGCAGCGCCAACTCGCTGAGCAGCACCACGCAGAGCACTAGCAACAGCAGGCTGTCGAACGCGGCGCGGCAGCAGCTGGGGGCCCCACGCCCACCCCAATACAGGCGCCTTGCGGAACAAGTGGCCATGGCGAAGAGGATCTTAGACAGGCCGGAGGACTACCAGCCGATGGGCGAGCCGTGGTCGAACAGCGAGAAGGGGGCTTCGTCGACGATGCAATCCATGCCGTCCACCGCACCCCCGTCCGCCGCGTTGGCGCCGCGCACGCAGCTCACGCCAAAGCAGGAGGAGGAGGCGAAGGGCCTGCTTCTGAGTGCGATGCAGCAACGCAAGACCTCGCTCACGGTGCACGCCGCCACCGCAGCAGCAGCAGCCAAAGCGGACACGAAAGCAGCGGACAATGGAAAGCGAGCCAGTGTTGCCAGTCCCACGGGCCTGGTGCTGCCTACAATTCTGCCGGTGCCACCGATAGTGAAGGGCAAGACCGGCGGGCGGAAGGAGGTGGCAGGGCCTACGCGAGGCCCGCCTACCTTGAGTGTCGTCCCACTGAAGCATCCCGGTGCGGCGCCGACGCAGCTGCCCTCGCCCTCACCCCTTCCACCTGCGCGACGCTCCGGCAACTACACCGCGGCTAGCCGTGATGGGCGAGTGGCCGTCACCTCCACCCGCAACAGCCGCGAAGGTGAGAGTGGGACGAGGGGTGGCGATGGCGCAGCGGCTCTTCTCCGCCAATCCACCTGCAACGAGCAAAGCGTCTCGGCAAGTACCGAGTACGTGCGACGTGGACGCGTGAACGGCGACACCGCAGCGCAGCGCAACACCGCGTTTATGAACTTTGAGGATCCGTCGTTGAGTCAGAATCTGCCTGTGCCCGGAAGGGGCCCGTCCACGGCCCAGCAGTCGCAGTCGCAGCAACAAGTATCGTTGCGCTCTCGCAATACGACCAAGTCAGGCGATCACGCGGAGCCGCCTCCTAGGCCGGCGACGACGGCGCTGGCGGCGACCGTCGACTCTGGCAAGGACGCGGCGCAGGAGAGCATCACGGCGGCTCGTCGGCGTGCGTCTGCGGATGGTGGCCGCCCGAGCTCTGGCCTGCAGCCCTTTGCCCCACCAGCGTTGCTTGGCAGCCCAGCCGGCGCCTCAGCCGCGACGAAGAGGCTGCTGCCTGGTGCGACGACGATTGGCTCGAATGGGCCGCAGTGGCCCAGCACTCCGGCCTTTGAGATCCCCACCATCCCCAGCGTGGCCTCCATCGACACCTCCTTCGCTCATGACGTGTCCATTTCGATGCGGCAGAGCTCCAACGCGTACGAGGGCGAGAGGACGCCGATCCCAACATCGACGAAGGTACGTACGCTGGTCGTCGTCGACTCACGCTGCCGCGAGACGTCGAACGTGACCTACGACAACACGATGGTGATCGCCACCACGGAGGACGACTTTGAGGAGTACGACGTGGATGAGGTGCGGGAGGCGATGCCCGGGCAGACGGAGCTCATTCAGGCTGAGTTGCTGAAGGAGCTGTGTGACACGCTGCTGATGGGCTGCAATGCCGCCATCCTCGGCGCCGACAGTCGCCCCACCGGCTTCTCTGCGCAGGTGTTGAAGTCTGTGGTGCACTCCATCTTTGCTGAGATGAATCGCGAGGGCACGCACCGCAGTGGCCGCCTGAGTGCATCGGTGGTCAAGGTGAAGGGGGAGTCCGTCGTGGACCTGCTGCGGGACGCCAGTGAGGCACAGAAGCTCGTCATTGCCATCTCGCCCCTCTTCGGGTCCTGTGTGCACGGCGTCACCTACGCAGATGTCTCGAGCGGAGCCGCCTTCAACGACGTCGTCGACGCTGCCCTCAGCCGCGCGAAGTCGCACGACAACGGCCGCGACTACGGCTTTCTCTTCTGCTCCTTGCTCTTCAAGCTGCGTCTGGAGGAGGAGGGCGATGTGCAGGTGTGCTCCCTGGTCGCCACCTTCGCGGGCGAGAACGTCGGTCTCTACACCTCCGTGCTAGATCGCAGTCCGCTGGTTCCGCGCGCGCTGTTCCACTACGCACTTGGTGGCCCGAGCTACACCATTGCGATGCTGGGCATCGGCAGCGAGGAGACGCGCGCCAATCAGATGCTGCAGGTGCAGAAGCGCCTCGGCGAGATGAGCAACCGCGCGACGCACCCCGGCAGTGTGGCGAAATTCGTTGCTGGCATCCGCAACGACCTCACGCCAAACCTCATCGCCAAGTACGAGCACTCGCGCGATCCGGCCGAGCGGGCGGCGACGAAGGAGATGATCGAGCGGCTGGCCGAGATGGTGAAGGACGCGGACGCGCTGCTGGTGGACTTCGACCACCACCAGCCCAAGGCCTACCTTCACGGCGACGCGGAGCAGCAGCAGCAGCAGCAACAGCAGAGCGGCGTGGCTGACAGTCACAAGCAAGCACCAGCACCACCACCAACGTCGCAACAGCAGCAGCAGCAGCAGTCCGCGCAAGAGCGCCTTCCGCCGCCGTCGGTCCCGCCAATCTCCACATTCGACGACAGCAGCAACAAGACCGCCGACAACGTACCAAGCAATGAAATGTCCATCCAGACACCACAGAGTGCGGCTCGTTCACCACGCCCTGCTGTTGCGCCACGTGCGCTGCCGAGCATCATCGCGGTCAACCCCGAGGTGGAGGGGGAGCGTATTCAGTCCTTGGTGTGCTTTGAGCAGGTGATGATGGGTGCGGGCACGGTGGCGGTGCAGGGCAACAGCATCCTGTGCGCAAGTCAGGGCGGCACTCGCTTCGACAGCGACGAGGTGATCACCTGTGACGAGAACCACCGCTCCTTAGCATCGAAGCTGATGGACGATTTGGTGGCCAAGTTTCTCGCCGGCCACCACACGGGACTTCTCGCCGCGGATAGCAGCTACAGCGCCTTCACTCCGTTGATGCTGCGGCACATCGCCAACAGCATTCTAGAGGCAGTGCTTGGTGCCAACGCCAACAGCCCGGAGGAGGACAACGGCTTTGCCTTCACGAAGCCTCCCACCATCAGCGGGGAGCTGCAGGTGTCTATCGCGCTCATCAAGGATGACGTGACGGCGGATCTGCTGCCCATCGACGTCGACGCGACCTATCACCGCTTTGAGATGGAGCACACACCCCTCTACGGCCCACGCGTTGTCGGCGTCACGCCGCACCTCGTCGCAAATCCGCAAGACTTCGACCACTTCTTGGCCGTGGCAATCGACAACGCCGATCCTGCGCTGCAGACGGCGGATCCGGGCATCATGGTCGTATCCCTCGTGCTGACGCAGCGCGTGACGAAGCCCGTGGAGGACGTGCTGGTATCCTCGCTGCTCTGCACTGCCGTCTTCGACGCGGTGCACCACTATGAGCGGGTGCTGGAGGGCAGCCCGAGTGAGCCCCTCGATCTCTTCAAAAACATCCTGCACGGCCCGTGCTTCTCGGTGGCGCTGCTCGGCATTAGCGATGAAGAGGAAGACCCGGGGAAGCTGCTGCGCGCGCTGAACGATCTCTCGCAGGTGCGCAACCGCGCTCCACAGGTGAACAGCGTCACCCGGCACATTCGTGAGTTGCAGCGGGGTATCGTGAAGCTGAAGGAGCGCATGACGACGTCATCCAACGGAGACGAGCGGGCCTACATCCAAAGCCGCGTGGAGGTTGCCGAAAAACTGTTGGAGGAGGCGGAGTCGTTGCAGCGCAACCCGCTGTCCTTGATGCAGCCACGCACTTTCATACCGCTCGGTGGCACGCCAGATTTGCGTTAATATATGTAGAGAGAAATATAAAGAGCTTCCCTGTGTATGAGCTTGTGTTTTTGTTTACTGTTGTTGTTTCTCTATTTTTTTTTTTGCTTTGTACCAGCTGTTCAGTGTCTCGTGTGGCGTTCTCATGTACAAGTAGATGGTATTGGAGGTTTTTTTTGTTCTTTTAGCTCGCGTCGTTATCCTTTTTTGAGTTTTGTGTCCATTTTTTGAGAAGAAGGAAATGAAAGATAGTAAATAGTGAACAGCTAGCAAGGCGCAGGTGTTCTGCATCGATCGTTGGTTGCTGCAACATGTGTGATAGTTGAAGAACCCGGAGAATGCTATGCGGAGAAAGAAGTAATAATCATAATAATAATAAAAGGCAGCCCCACTACTTTTATTTTTATCTGTGTCGATTTAACTGAACTCTTCCGTTGAGTTTAACGAGGTGGTTGCCACCAAGCGGGACGATCATGCGCTGTGAAGCAAAATGAACTTAACTACGTCTAACTTTCCTCCTCTTTTTCCCTCTTCTGCTGTTCTTTTTCGCATTTAAAACAACCACACCACTACTTAAACAAACGCCTTCATCCTGCGCACTGTACCTTCATGGATGCGTCTTGATGTTCTTCACTGTTGATGCGTTGTTGCCCTCTCCCGTTTCACTATTCACCCTGCGTTTTCAGGAATTTGCGCGTGCATTGCCGCTAGCACTTCTCCTTCTAGCACCGCTGTCGTAGTGTCGGCGCTTTTAAAAAGCAGTTAATTCATCAATCAAAAGAAAGAGAGCAAAAACAGGCGAGCTAAGGGCAGAAGATAAATAAATAAAGGGTTTTAAGGCCCAGCAAGATAGGCCACGCGAGCAACAAACAAGAGGTGAGACCGCAGCTCTGCTAGCCTCACTTTACGCCTCTTCGTTTCTATCTATTTTGTTTCCCAGCGTTCACCGGGTGCTTGTACAAAAATTAAACTAAGATAACGTCGTTAATAGGTTTCTCTTTCGTTTGTACGTTTCTATTGCACATAGCGTCGAAGCGGACGCGCACGCCGAGCAGACCTGTTTTCCGCCCGACAAACACGCCTACGTCTACCTCACATCATCTGGGCCACGAGTGCAGATCTTGATATTTCTCCTTTTCCTTCTGGATTATTTCTTTTTCTCTTCTGGCATACTTTTGCCGTTTTTTTTCTCGTTGACCTGAACTTCTCGTGAGATTGTTTTCTTGTTATTTGAAAACGTTATTTCTTTTTACTTTACCCTTTTCCCTTTTGTTTTTCTCACATTTATCATTTTTATTTCAGCATACCGCTTGACGACGGCAGCACTGCCAAACGAGAGCGCAAAACACACACACAAAAACGCAGTGCAGACAGTAACCTTCCGTCCTCACCTGTGCAAACAACTACTGGGGAAAAAAACGAAATACGAAAAAGAAATTGTTTGTCTTAGGGAAGTTGCATTTGGCTCTCTTTGCGAATTCTGCGTGTGTCTGCGAGGTTTACCGTGCTATTCATGAGCATTTCTTACTCCTTTGTCCTCTATTATTATTGTTATTATTATTGTCTCTCTACTTTCTCTGTTGGAATCCATTTCTTCCTACTTGGAAACTCTACTCCTTTGCTTCTCCGACTCGCTCTTTTTTTTTTTTTTTTTTGACTGTACATAACATCGGGGAAGAAAAGAATTCTCCCACTGTTGACCCTCTCGTTTCTCCACGTAGTCTCTTTTCGTTTTTCTTTTGTGCATGTGAATCTGTTTTCTCTTATATTTTCGCTCAGTTTGCCTTCACTTCTCGTTTCAAATCTGTCAGACTTTCGATATATATATATTTGCTGCATTAGCGGTTCTTTAGCAATAAGAACAACAACAACAACAAAAAACATATAGTGTGTTGAGTGCTTCTTTAATTGCTTGAGTGTGTGTTTGTGTGTGTGTGTTTGTGTGTGCGATCGTGCGCAAACAGTCGTGAGAAGCAAGACGACACCTTAAATTAAGGTGCATTGACTTTTCTTTCCTTTTCTTTCACATTTCTGACGACTACAGAGAGCGAGTTCTTGTCTGTGCATATTGGTTCTGAGTTGTGTCATTTCTGCTGGTGGGCCTTTTTCCTTTTCCCGTTCTCCCACATCTTGTCATTTTATTTATTGCGTACTTTGTGTCAAGAGNCGCATGTACACAACCGCTATTTAGTCTCTGCGTGAATTTTGCCCTCTCCTTTTCTCTCTTTTCTTTTTTTCTGATTTGAGTCGCCACGGCGCTATCCTGTGCGCTTCTTCTTTTTCTCTTTACTTGCTATATTGATACTCTTGTCTATATATATTTATATATATATATATAAATTAGTATACTAAAGCTATCCTTTCAGGTTACTCAATTTTCCCTTTCCTCCGTTTTTTTTAGTCCCTTGGATTCTCAGTTTCTCGTTTTATATATTCTGGTTTGTTACGGTCAACCAATCTACAACAATAGAACCGCTTTGGACTAGCCTGGTGTTCCTCTTCTTCCCTTTGCCTTTTTCGATTGGTGTTTGTGTGTGTGTGTGTGTGTGTGTGTCTCTCTTGTAGGCCCAGCTATCTTTTCTTTTCTTTTCTCTTCTTTTCTTTGTGGTTGTATGTGATCTGAAAACTTCTTCCTTTTATCTACTTCCCCCTTTTTTTTATTTTACCGCTATTTTGTGTAGTTATCCTTTCTTTCTCCTTTTTACTTTCTCTCTCTCTAATTTTTCTTTTGTTCTTATTTTTTTTTCTGAGGGTTCTTTCGCTGCAAATCAGCAAAGCAAGATCCGCTTTATCTCCTGCCCAATTCTTATCTGTCTACTTCGTTGCATCTCCGTAAGCAGGATCCATCTGCAAAGGATTTAAGGTTGTGGGAAATCTCGCACACTCTCCGGCGTGTGTGTTGACGTTCTCTCTCGCAACGTCATCGACTGTAACGTTTTTTACGTAGTTTTTTTTTGTCTTGTTCGTGGCGTATTCTCATCTAGTTAGTTTGCCTGTCATTCGTTCACTAATATCCTTTGTTCTGTTTTTGTTTCCCCCTCCTTTGCGTGCTACAAAAGAGCGAGTGCTCCTGTTGTTGTCGGCTTTCCGGAGCCTGTGCTCGCGCTCTCTCAAGCGCCAAGGCTTAGGGTTGTGCCATCGGGCGAAACCTTTCTCCTTTTTATTGTTTATTTTTCTTTCTTTCTTTGCTTCACTACCTGTTGTGCATTTGCCGTTCTC